>JAQRGA010000739.1:0-14134 GCA_029237695.1 Conchocele bisecta | reverse complement strand
GTGCAATTATAGGTAAAGGTCACACAAAGGACATGTGTTTGACAGTGGGTTGCGGTGCACATAACAAGCTCATGAAAGTGTTCAAGTATGGCATCTTTGCCTAATATTACTGAATATGCAAGCTCTTACACAAACTGTAATCTTGTGACGGACGGACAGACAAGGGTAACACTAAATGCACCGTCCACTATCGTGATGGGTCATAATAAAACATTGTTCAGAATAGAACAGTTTACATAGTTTGGAGTGGCGATTATTACAATACCGCATCCGCCACCCCCCCCCCCCCACCCCGTGCCCCCACTGTTTCGATCGCCAGTCGTGTGAAACTGTTTCACGACATATTTGTGGTACGACTACGTCTAATTGTATGAATATATTCCCAATCGTCAGAACCGACTATTTACAATAAATATATATATATATTCAGCCCTGAAATCAGAATAATCCTGATCTAATGTCAGGTCCTATCCACACCAGAATCACTTGGCCCCCTCCCAAAAGCATTATGATCAGAAATAGTCTTACTACTTTGATAATGGGCAATAACCCAATTCAACTCCCAGGTAACAAAAGCGCCAAAGATAAAACGTACCTGAGGGCCAAACCAGGCAAACCAGGCAAACCAGGCAAACGTACCTGAGGGCCAAACCAGGCAAATATTGCCCTTCTGAAGGTATGTTCACCCTCGGCTATCGCCTCGGGTGTACATACCTCCAGACGGGCAATATTACACCATATAGCGTGTGTAAAATCACAATAACGTATTTGTCATACCTCAGATCCGTTATTTGGCCGTTCTTTTGATATTTGCGGTTTTTTTTTTCAGGAAGAAAAATAATCCGAGATTCGATTTTCTACCGTCAGTCTTAATATAAAGGCGTAAATGAACATTTTGTTTCTTTATTAAACGAAAACAAACTAAATATGGAGTAAGAAATCCATCGAAAACGACTTTTTGACAGTTTTTATATATCGCGTAATTTAATTTATATTCCACTGCTCTATCGATCTGCTCTCCCTTTGGCGCCTTTAGAAGAATGCGACTTGTTCCCAAATATTCGCTGTCATTGCTACGCCGCATTTCGTGCGTGGAACCCATAGTTTATGACCTAAATATAGCCGTGTCACGAAGCCAATTGTGTTGAGATTTGAAAACACTAAACGGGACAGTTTGTGGCATTTTTCGCTCATATTTTGATGAGCGAAGAATATTTATGGAAAAATAAGCAATAAAGACTGGTTTTGAGTGTAAAATTTGCTACGTTTATTGATCAATTCGGGGTTTTATTGTGCTTAGTGAGGAATACAATTCGCAATCGGTAGACGCTTGCAAAATGTGTCTTCATTGGACGCGAGGCGCCAGATAGATAGATTATTTTATTCCTCCATAGAGATGAAGAGTACAGTACATGATAGAACAACAATACACAGGCATATATAACATATTTACAATACATGTATACATTGACATGTAATGGCCATGTACTGTTGCACTGTTGTTGAGATTCAGTACAGGGGCGTTACATAAACAATATAAGGGAAAATGACGAAAACATACGTATGTACAAATCATTGCTCATTAGGTTCATATCAGTTAATTCATCATTGTAAACCCGTGTCTCTCCTGACCACATGTAGATCAATGCAGCCTAGGACATAGCTAGGCTGCAGTACAGTACATGTGGACAGTTATAGTTTGCTGTGAGAATGTATGAAACCACACCGTTCAATGCACATGCTCCAATGCCTAGAGCGAAAACGAAAATCTAGGCAGGGACCTACACTAAACTATGCAGCAATGATGAACCAACCGAGATGACACCTGTGAGACTTATGCTAATTAACATCATACCGGGGAATAAGCCGATTGCCGAGTTTCATTCCGATTAACAAGTATGCCAATTAGCGTTATACTATCCTACAAGGTAGCCAGTTGTCTTCATATTTGTGCCAATGGACAAAGTTGAATGCATGTATTCACTAACTGAAAGATGGGATGGAGAACAGAAGTTTTAAACGATGAAGATACCAAATACCAATGTCTTTCAGCAAGTTTAGTTCAGATACGTCGATATGTAGAATGTGTGAAGCACTGCATAACACATGTATTTGTTGTTCAATATGTAATGAGGTGAATTGGTCGAACACATGCATTCCACATATTTGAATGATCTTTTTCCACAAAATCTGTCGCAAGTGTTCAGAATACATACAGTAATACATACAGTGAATTATCATGTTGTTAGTGAAGAATCCACACTTGTCACAATGACGAGACCACGTGTCCGAATACATCGTCGCAATTAGGTACACTGCAGATTTGCAACGTAACGCTATGTGTGAGTTTATAACTGAATCTGTCCATAAATCACAGGGAGACAGCGACTGGTGAATTTCCTTGAAACATACCAAGTCACTGTCAGCATCAGTGCGATTATGCCAGTGTGTAGTTTCGTGATCCTGTATCTTATTGTTCACTGCATATTTCCACACGTAACTTCCAGGTTACAAAAGAGCCAAAGATAAAAACGTACCTAAGGGCCAAACCAGGCCAATCGTGATTCCTATAAGGAGGAACCCTTACCGTTAATTTACGCCATCGAGTTCGCCAAACCAACCGCCCACAGTTTTACCCTGATGCAACGGTCCAGCATCTATATAATGTGTTAATGGCGACCACAAAGACGAGGCCAGCGGATCATTCAACATTCCATGTGTCTTCATTGGACGCGAGACGCCAGAGGGGAATCGCAATTCCTGTATGTCTGACGGCCTTGGCAGGTCATATAATATATATATGACCAGGCAAGAAGCCAATCAAAAGCCGAGAAACTTATCTGCGGTATGACAAATTACCATATCTAACGCCAACAAGTTACATATTACCAGATGTAATCACAGGTGGAATACTCGGACCTGTGACACAAAGAAAATTACCATTACAAAAAATCAATTACCCCAACCACTTGGTCTCACACAGTACTATCTTCTAATGTACAGTACGATCCAGGTGGGTGGGGTAATGGAATTTTTTTAATAGGCATTTATTGTGTTGTCATAGGTCCGAGTCTTCCACCTGTGGATTCAATAATTAATATTTCGACAGGAAATTGAAGATCCATATTCGGATGGGAGATGCATAGTAAAAACTGGCTGAACTATAAATATGTTATTGTTCACATATTGGATGTTTAAGGAACTAAATGCTGCGGTCAAGTATGGTATCTTTGCCTAATATTACTGAATAGACAAGCTCTTACACAAACTGTAACTTTGTGACGGACGGACGGACGGACGGACGGACAAGGGTAACACTAAATGTACCGTCCACTATCGTGGTGTGACATAATAAAACATTGTTCAGAATAGAACAGTTTACATAGTTTGCAGTGGCGATTATTGCAATACCCTCTCCGCTACCCACCCCTACCACGCGCCCCCACTGTTTCGAACGCCCGTCATTTGTGTGTTGGGGTTTAACGGCATATCAGACGGAGATGCATAGTAAACACTGGCTGAACTATAAATATGTTATTGATCACATATTGGATTTTTAAGGAACTAAATGCTGCGGTCGCTACCGCAACCTCGCATTTAATTCCTCAAAAGTCCAATATGTAAACAATAAATTATACATACGTAGATCGCGATCAGCCTACATGGCTATGTTAGGGGACCAAGTGATACGCAGGTCACAAATCACATAAACCCTATTTCTCCAGTCACAGCCACATAAACGTACATTTACTATGAGGATAGCATATGATATTGGTGTGCATTTAAATTAGTATGCATGCTGAAACGGTGTGCTTTTCAATGATTATGCATGCTGACTCAACACTGCATTGGCATGTTCTATATTTTAAACCTATACACCTGTATTTATGTATGGAAGCGTCCTGGTGCCTACGCTAAAATATTTTAGAGTTACTATCTCCTAATTAGGGCTTTCTATTTCTTCTTACTATCTCCTAATTAGGACTTACTAGCTGTGTTAATGCTAAAACATGTTTTATCTCCTAATTATGAGATACTAACTTCTAATTAGGAGATACTAACTCATAATTAGGAGATATTAAGTCCTAATTATGAGATACCAACTCCTAATTAGGAGATACTAAGTCCTATTTATGAGATACTAACTCCTAATTAGGAGATACTAAGTTCTAATTATGAGATAATACGTCCTAATTAGGAGATAATAAGTCCTAATTAGGAGATATATATATATCCTATTACTATTATGTTTTAAGGGAGTATAAATGACGCAGACATATATTGAGAGACGCAGACATATATTGAATGTGTGTCAATGGCAGCTGCATAATATGCTTATGCTGCATTAAATTAGCATCAGTTAATGCGCATATCTGTGCAATCGTTCAAAATGTGCATTCATATGAAAATGTATTGAATCAACAGAATGATATAAGTGATCTAAATGTAAATACGTTTAAATATTTCCGTTTTTCATTACGTGTTGATATTTAGAGCAACCTCTTGCAACGCTGGTGAATAATGGTATCCTGCCAATTTACTTAAATGTGCATGCCCTCTTAGTAGGCACATACATAAGTTTATACTTGTGTAACTGGTCCGCCAGTTCTAAACATTACCAGCGCCCGCTATACAGGTATAATCATTTAGTAATATCTAATTTACTGATAGTGACTCGCGGGGGTATCTGGCTATTTTCATATTCAAATGAGACATTACGTGGGGTAATGGTGAATGAATGTTTATTTTGCCAGAAAATGTCTCAGGTGATGTCTCTGATATAAATAACAGTTTGTGCCTACTGAGTGGGCATGTACCTTTAATATAATCAAAGGACTGAACGTCCTGAAAGTATTCGCAGTATGTGTTTGTGGATGAGAAATATACTCATAATCAATCTAGAGTGGAAAACGGTAATTTCACAGCAGCAACAACAACGAGATAATTGAAAGCGAAACCGAAGATTGTATTTCGTGCACCGAACCATGGAGTTAGGAATCGCGAATACTCAATTATCTAGCTAGTAGGAAAGTGAATACGGGCCTCGAAAAAGTCTGAAATTTCCACTCGTCCAGATTGGATTTCAACTCATACTTTATTATATGTTTTAATGTGTATACCGCGCACTGTCTCGTCAAATTATCGCTCATCCAGATCGAAAATTCACTCGCCAATACGAGTGGGCAAGTGGATTTCTCGAGGCCTGTAATGTTCGCACAATTTTCACTATTTAAACTAGCATCTAGCATTTGGTAATTCGTAGTTCAAGGAGGATGGGCGTACGATTTGTACATGGGTACCGTATGCGAGTCAAAAAGGTGCACGGGTCTTAAAATGGCGGCGCCCAGAGGTAGCAACAAATATCAGAAATGTCACAGAAACCCGTTTGCTTACACACCGGCGTCCATTGTACCTTCAATAACGTTTCACTGAATGATGACTTAGCGAAAACGTTACTAGTCGTTTATCATGTTTATCGGGGACACATACCGTCACACCTTGCCTGGAGCTTATGACTGGAGCTTATGTGTTTTTGCGATCAGTGTAGATCCAGATCAGCCTGTGCATCCGCACAGTCTGATCAGGATCTGCACTCTTCGCCATTCAGTCAAGGCAACCCCTTTCAAGCTGCTATCAAACAATATAGATCATCACAAGGCTACATGAGTGTGCTATTTACTCAAGGGCTACACTGGTCACAAATCTCATATCTCCCATGTCTCCAGTCACAGCCACATTTAACAAAATATGAAGCAGGCAATCAAGACATGTCTTGGAAAAGCCATATCGAAACATTTTATTCGCGAAAATAAACGATCTCTGACCGGCTGAACGGTAACCAACGAAGACGCTGATCAGACTATGTACACAGACGTGCAAACCGAACTGGGACTACGCTGGTCTAGCCTCTCGGAAGGTGGCAGTTTTCAGCAAGGAACCCATCTCCATGCACGTGATCACGTGACTGTCTGGTAACTTGTATACTAATGTTGTAAACACATATCTCAAATATACCCGGGATTCATTGCATCCATAAAAGTATTTCGTGACGTAATTGATGGTTCGTAAGATAAAAATTATTATGTGAATCGCAAGCCAAGTATAAGTTAGATCATACTTTATAATTTGTCGAAAATACTTTTTCAGGTGACGCATTTAATTGGTATAAATAAGTAAAAAATGTCATGCCTCATTTGCATATGAAAATAGCCTGCTATCACCACGCGTCACTATCAGCAAAATAAACATTACTACTGTCTGTTCCACGTTTTTCTGCCGACGTACCTTTGGCTATTAAACACATTAAATCTAAAGAATATTTAAACGTAAGTACATTTTCACCAAAAACAAAAAAGTTACCCTCCCACAAAAAAATTGTTTCATGAAAGTCCATCAAATATTGATTTTATATTGCCTATGGGAATTTAACATGGGAGAAAAAGAGGTGGAACTTGAAGCAGTGGGGCAGGAGTCAAAAAACGAAAAACAAATGGAAATTGACTCCGAAACCTGGCTAGATAGCTTGGAAATAATGTAAATAAGAAAATAATAAGTTGAAAATCGGTCCACAAATCGAAAATTATTTATAAAAATCTATTTTCAGCCCCCATGCTAAATTCCCATAGGAAAATCGTTTTTTCGCAATAAAATCAATACTGCGTGGGCATGTACCTTTAAATTACACTTCGCATGCTCCGCTCCCCGACCTTTGGCCTTGCTTAGCCGTCACATATGTGCGTATGACTTCATTACCTCATACATAATTAAACTCCAGAATAGGGTGTATGATCACGTGGTTAAAACAACAACAACAAGTATTGAAACTTCGAGAAGCCCTCCGATTCAAAGTACGTATTCTTCTATTATGTCCTTATTATGTAAAGGATTTTGATGAAATATGGCGCATCAAACGCGCCTTGGTAAGCTGTATTTGGTGGTCTCGATACTTCTGTCGTTTTTACGAGGAATCTATTTCCGTATCTACTGACACGGAAATCGATTCGTCGCAAAAACGAAATGTTAAAGTATGTGCCGAACTCCCGGGAAAACCAAATGCAGCTCATGAAGACGCGTTTGCTGCTCCATATTTCATCAAAATCCGTTGCCTATTAAGGAAAATATCAAATAATACTTACTTTCGAGTGTGAGCGTTTTCAACACTTTCAGCCATTGGTGGTGTTGTTGTTGTTGTAATCACGTGATCATGTACCTTGATGATATAACATTTATATAGATTCGAAATTTCAAATGCGGGAAACAAACGAATTATATTTGTTCAATTTCCATCTTTATTTAAAGAGTCGTTCCGGTTCCTACCAGTTTGTTATTTTGACGTAAAAACAGAATTTGTTTCAACATAATTCATACTTCATCAAAATCCTTTACATAATCAGGACAAAAATAAAAGAATACGTACTTTGAATTGGAGATCATCTGGAAGTGTCAGTACTTGTTGTTGTAACCACGTGATCATACACCTTGATATAAATACATATAATCAAACATTCCCAAATGTGTTGATCACCCCTCGAGTCGTATATGTCACATGAAACATCGTTTTATTGTGACAGAATGAAGTACCTGTGTGGGTTACTGGTCCTGTGTGCCTTGCTGTCCGCTGTGACGTCACAAGGTAATGGTGAAGATGCTCACGGCCGAGAAAGCATCATACGTGACGTCAGACGGGCAGCAGAAGAGGGGAACGAACCCTCGCCAATGGAGCATGTCGTCAGAGCTGCTCACCGCCGCGATGAAATGACGCCATAACGATGGAAACACGAGAGAAATTCACTGCTGTGCTTACATTAATCCATGTTATTATATAGCATATGTATAAACACATTCCCATTGACTCAATCACACGTTTGAGCCGCTTCATAAACAACTGTAATCAAATGATATACACCAGTTGGACCGCAATATAAACAGACTCTTACGGAAAGCTACAAATACATAATAGCAGTATAGGATGTTACCTTGGCACGGCATATTTCAATGATGGGCGTCATGTGACCAACAAATGGCTGTAATTCTTAAGTAGTTTACTGAATCTGCTAATAAAACTGTGATCAAATGATTTCACGTTTTATCTGATATCGTTTGATTTTGTGAGTTAACGCACATTTACACAAAATGACGCAAAACAGGATGATTCTTAACCCTTATCATGCTGAGGATATGCCGTAACGGTTACGTTTCCGCAAAATCCTAAACATTTTCCTTCTATGCGCTCAGAAGTATATGTCGCGACCACCATTTGAACCGTCTCGAGACGGTTCAAATGAGTGATCGCTACATATACTTTCATTGAGAAATAACAAAAATAAAAATAATTCAGATTTGAAACCCAACGTACCGACAACTGGTGGGCGGGGTGATGAGACTAGACTTTTATACAGTACGTTAAGTTTGACACCTAACATACTGTATGACAACAGGGGCCCATTTCATTAAACTTCGTACGACTAAAATGTTTGTAAGAGAAAATTTAGGATCAAATTCAATTGACGGATTTACAGTTATTGAGCATATGCTGCACACTGGCATGCAGCCTATGCTCAATACATGTAAATCCAATAATTGTTTAAAAGAAAACATTGCTAATGTGAAATTTTACAGAATATCATATCATAAGACGCGACAATGAAATAAAGACAGTGAAACCCATCTAAATTAAACACAATGAGGTCGCCATGGTGTCCGGTTTCGAGGGGTTTTACTGTATATGTACGCTTAAAGCCGGTATGACAAATAGATGTGTTGTGATAGTGCAAGTGTTGTCAATTGTAATCCGCATCGTTAATACAGTAGATGAACATATGTTCTCTCTCTCTCTCTCTCTCTCTCTCTCTCTCTCCTCTCTCTCTCTCTCTCTATCTTCTCTCTCTCTCTCTCTCTCTCTCTCTAAGGTAAAGTTATTTTTAAATGTGGCTTATATGATTCGTGACTAATGTAGTTCTTAATCATTGATTGATTGATTGATTGGTGCTTAACGGCCTATCAACAGCTAATTTCATTTAAGGCCAGGCCAACGGGTTCGATCCCGTATTTAACCTGCTGCATGGGGGTGGGCGAAATCCCAAAATCGGAACGGAATATTTACTTCGAAAAAAAAAATATTCCAAAAAATATGACCTGGTGCTAGGTCCAAACCACACCAAAGTCACTTGGCCACCACCCCTAAAAGTAATAGGATTACGAATAATCGTAATACTCACATAAGGGGTATAACCAGATTCAACTGTCACATACAAGAAGCCAACGACCTACGTGAGGGCCAAACCAGGTATTCAGTCGGGATTCCGGTAAGGATGAAACCCCATCGTTAAAATTACCCAGCACATACTCCCACCGGCCACCCACAGCTCTTAATCAAATAGTACATTTCTTGAGCCACTCAGCCACGTATGTACAAACAAGACAGAGAGTAAGATCACAGGAATCACCACACGGTTGGCGTAGACATAAACACGAAATATAAACATGGATTTGATGTATTGGTGTATAACGGCCTATACAAATATAAGGCCATTTAAGGCCCGCTATATCCCGGGGGGGTGGGGGTGGATCCCAAAATCATATTTGATGTTTAAAGATCAATAGTTAAGGTCATTTAAGGCCGGACCAATCGCGTCGATGCTGCATTTAACCTGCTGCATTGGGGCGAAATCCCAAAATCAGAACGGAATATTTACATCGATCGAAGTAATAATATATTTAGCCCTGAAATTAGAATAACCTGACCTGGTGCCAGGTTCATACCACACCAAAGTCACTTGGCCCCTTCCCCTAAAAGCACATATTACTCATATAAGGGGTATAACCAAATTCAACTGTCACATACAAGAATGCCAAAGACATACCTGACGGACAAACCAGGCCTCCGTTCGGAATACCGGTAAGGATGAATGCCGATCATTAAATTACCCATCGCATGCTCCCACCTAACCACCCACTAACACTGAAAGACAGTGTCCTGGTGTGGTGCCAGGCGCCCATACTAAATGTACTGTCCCAATGACACATTTTCTACCCTGTTTGTTTGTTTGTTCGTTTGTTGGGGTTTAACGGCCTATCAACAGCTAAGAACATTTAAGGCCTAAATCCCATATATTACCTGTACAAATGGGGGGAAAATCCCAAAATCAGAACTGAATATTTACACTATAAAAGCTATATATTCAGCCCTGAAATAAGAATAATCCTGATCTGATGCCAGGTCCTCGCCACACCAGAATCACTTGTCAAATTATGTAAATGTACACGGACGGATGGACGTGCGTATGGGCGTACATACGAACACCATGAAGCATATATATGTCGTAGACAACATCTGTCTGACAGATGCATGTGAATAAATGCAAATTTGTATATGTGGCTGTGGCTGGAGAAATGAGGCTTATGGGATTTGTGACCAGAGTAGCTCCTGATCAAATACCTCACTCAAATAGCTCACACATGTAGCCTGATAACAAGCTATATTGCTTGTTGATAGCATGACGGGTGTTTCATGTATCGACTAGCGAACAGTGCAGATACTGATCACAGGCTGATCTGGATCTACACTGTTCACAAATCCCATAAGCCCCATTTCTCCAGTCACAGCCACAGCTGTGGTGGAAGGAATGTGGCTTACTGTAGAGTGTAGATGCACATCACCCTGTGCAGTGTCTGCACGTATCACCATTCAGCAACTGGACTGATCATAAATCCCACCAGCCCTATTTCTCCAGCCGTATTTCTCCAGCCATATATTGACCATATATTGACCCATCCATGTTGGTCAGTCAATGTTTGAGAAACAGGAGCTTCAAGCATTTGTAACCACAGACAATACAGCTATATTTACAACAAATGCACATTTGGGTAGTACAATGTACGAGGATGGCCGCGGCCCGTTTGTCGAGCCCGCCGAGGCATTTGATGGTCTCAGAGTGTATTTATTTTAGTATGATATTTGTGTTATGTTTTCGCCACAAAAACACCAAGGTGCAAATCTTCATTATGTTTAGAAGACGTGTTTATAGTTTATAGTGTCAGATCGATTGACTGAACGGTTTTATAGGAGTAGTGTACGCCAAGTCCTCTCTATCCTATATAGAAAATCAAACATTAAAAGTTTGGACCATGACCGGCGGTATGGTACGTGACTATTTTCTCGCCACTCACTAATATATGGGCAATTACTATACCGCCGTGTATTATCTTCTCTTTTTCTTACGTCTTCATAATATGTGAAACACATTGTCATCTAACCAAATAACAACAGATAAACGCCGTACATGAACTCGAATAATAGCAACTCGTATATAATGATAAGCCGCGAAACGACAGTAGCTGGGCCCGAAAACATATTACATCAAACTTTGCATAACCTAATATCGATCATTCCCTGCCTGATATGTTTTGCCCTGACCAACCGTCAAATATCATCATCATATAGCATAACACTGTTACGGCTGATTCTCCATATATCACATGCACTCACACTCAGCCTTGTTCACGGTCTTATATACCTGCTTCGTGCGATAGGAGAATGAACTAGCTAGGTTAAATTAACCGCCTCATTGCCTCCTTCATTTAATGCACATATTTCGACTGGATGACAGATACACTGTATTAGTAAATTCGGAAACAAACGGGCCAAGTAAATTCGGAAACAAACGGGCCAACGGTCATTTGCCTGCCATTTTTGGGCACAAATGCCCGGGTTTGGAAGGTCCTCGAGCCAATTCCTACCCTTAAATATAAGATGAAAAAAAATGTATATAGAATTGCATACAAAAATGTAGAAAACATGACTATGTTAAAATGGTGATATTTTTGATAAAACAATGTTTTCGCCATAAAAACACCAAGGTGCAGATCTTCATGAAGACGTGTGTATAGTTTCAGATCGATTGACTGGAATGTTTTAGAGGAGTTTTGCCCTTTTTCTGTCCGCCGCCAGCCCCGCGGTAAAACATAATACGTACCGTTTCTTTAAACGTCGTTTAACAAAATCTTTAACCAAGGGAACTAACTCAGTATTGGCAACTATATGTGAAGGATACACGAATGTCATGTGTATCACAGCGGGTTGCGGTGCACGTCACTGTTTCATTATAGTGTGCACGTATGGTGACTATATACCTAATGCTATTTGAAGATACTATTATGCAATTATAGGTAAAGGTCACGCAGAGGAGATGTGTTTCACAGTGGGTTGCGGTGCACATCATCGGCTCATGAAAGTATTCAAGTATGGTATCTTTGCCTAATATTACTGAGTATACAAGCTCTTACACAAAACCAACTGTAACCTTGTGACGGACGGACGGACGGACAAGGGTAACACTAAATGCACCGTCCACTATCGTTGTGGGGCATAATAAAACATTGTTCAGAATAGAACAGTTTACATAGTTTGGAGTGGCGATTATTACAATACCCCCTCCGTCACCCCTCCCCCCTTTCGCCCCCACTGTTTCGAACGCCCGTCGTTTGTGTGTTGGGGTTTAACGGCATATCAGACGGAGATGCATAGTAAACACTGGCTGAACTATAAATATGTTATTGTTCACATATTGGATTTTTATGGAACTAAATGCTGCGGTCGCTACCGCTCCCTCGCATTTAATTCCTTAAAAGTCCAATATGTAAACAATAACTTATACATACGTAGATGGTGATCAGCCTACATGGATATGTTAGGGGACCAAGTGATACGCAGGTCACAAATCACATAAACCCCATTTCTCCAGCCACAACCACATAAACGTACATTTACAACGAGGATATCATATGATATTGGTGTACTTTTCAATGATTATGCATGCTGACTCAACACTGCGTTGGCATGTTCTATATTGTAAACCTATACACCTGTATGTATGTATGGAAGTACACCCGCCACAGCCACATAAATGTACATTTACAACGAGGATATCATATGATATTGGTGTACTTTTCAATGATTATGCATGCTGACTCAACACTGCGTTGGCATGTTCTATATTTTAAACCTATACACCTGTATGTATGTATGGAAGCGTCCTGGTGCCAATGCTAAAAAACTTACCATCTCCTAATTAGGTCTTAGAGGAGTTAGTATGTCCGATTAACTAGGACTTTGTGTCTCCTAATTAGGAGTTAGTATCTCCTAATTAGGACTTACTATCTCTTAACTAGACTTACTAGCTGTGTCAATGCTAAACATGTTTTATATCCTAATTAGGAGATACTAACTCATAATTAGGAGATAGTAAGTCCTAATTAGGAGATATTATCTCCTAATTAAGACTTATTATCTCATAATTAGGAAACACATTTATTTCAGCATTGGCACCAGGACGCTTCCATATGTATGTGCACGTCAAAGGTAATTATGTTTTATGGGAGGATAACGAGTGGCATATATCCACATACAAATCAACTAACATTTGTATGAATTATGTGAATCACTCACAACGTTAGCCCTGTTCATGATACCTGATGTACACACATGTGTATAAATACACACATACGTATAATTACTCACGTATGCAAATACGGGTCATGAACGCATTTGCATAGATATGTAAATGTACGTATGGAGTAAATTTGCATCGAGTCTGGAGGTAGTGCAAATGTAAATTTACGTAGCATGCAAATGTGCAATATGAAGATATTAGTTGAAGGCAAACAGAAATAATAGGCGAAACTGTTACAAAAACTGTCAAAGAATAAACGGACGAACAGACAGACAGACAGACAGGGCGAAACCTATATAGGCCAGGGAATATAGCATTTGACCCAAAAGTCTCTGAAACACAAATGCCATTATT
Source organism: Conchocele bisecta (assembly GCA_029237695.1). NCBI lineage: Eukaryota > Metazoa > Mollusca > Bivalvia > Lucinida > Thyasiridae > Conchocele > Conchocele bisecta. The sequence goes on along the minus strand of JAQRGA010000739.1, from coordinate 329 downwards.
GCCAATAATTCGAAAAAAATATGCTGATCGGCAGAACAAATATCGCCAAAAATCGGAGGGTAGGAAAGCTGTCATTTTTGGGGGAAAGTGGTAATTTGGTGCAAAAATCGCGACAAATTTAAAAAATAATATGCAGATAAAACGTGTGGTGACTATCAAACGAATTTAATGAAACAATTACATATATATAGTGTTTAGAGAATAACTTTTTTGAGCTTATTGTGTGTCATTGTTGGGGTAAGACTATCAAATTAATGCATAACTTGTGGTAATTTTGAAAAATGATATGTCGGCCAACTGTTTCGAGACTTATAATACCGAAAATTGGA
>JAQRGA010000738.1:0-14706 GCA_029237695.1 Conchocele bisecta | reverse complement strand
TAATACCGAAAATTGGATAACATGTTGATACATAGCTATCATTGACATAAAACAATCATACATTTGGTAACGAGAAAGTGGTATTTAAAGTTGGTAAATAGGTACCTAATTTTAAAAAAAATGGAAACACAAAGTTTTAATAGATAGACACCAAAACAAGTGCTTATATTTACATATATAACTACATAAACATGTATGTAATGCCCCCACGACTGAGTCGTAAAACAGCATATAGCGTTACCGTCCAAAGTGAATACGTACGTCACAAAAAAAATAACGCTCAGCTAAATGTCTTTTATCCCGTCAACTATGTCGCTACTAGACGTGAAAAGCAGGTACGTGTATTTTTTCTCGTTCAAGTCTAGTAGATACGTCATTATGTATGACGTTACGTCATTATGTGAATGACGTAACACGATAATCTTGTCGCTTCAGAAGACAAACTTATGAGGCCACAAATGCATTTTTTAGAGACATTTGAACAACTTTGATGTGGTTAACGGGATAAATAGAATATTATTATAGTGTCATGAACGTGAATAAATATCTGACTCGGCTCGAAATCAGGATGTGCTCGGCAAGCCTCGCCCATCCTGATTTCTCAGCCTCGACAGATATGTATTCACGTTCATGACACTATACTAATATTCTCTATAAATACATGTAGTAATTATTCACACAATTTCACACTTAGGCATCAATGTCAACGTTTCAGTGCGACCGTTGTGAACTGGTCTGGTGACGTAATGGCGCGGTCTATTAACCATTTCACCCCTAAGTCACTGGAATGGGCTGCGATATGTTAATTTTACAACCAATCCAATCATCGCAAAATGATTTTCAGACTATTCCATTTATAAATAGGGGGTATTTGTTGTTCTGTAACTTCTTTTTCCTACACGGATCTGCTTGATATTTCATACACACATTGCGCTCATAGTACTCTACACCCAATGACACATTCACCATCGTCTAAGGATGATATATTTTTGTGCATGTGTGTTCTGGGGGCCGTTTCACTAAACTTCTTACGACTAAAATGTTTGTAAGTGCAAAATTATTCATATTAACAATGTTTTCTTGTAAACAATTATTGGATTTAGATTTATTAAGCATAGGCTGCATATGCAGCCTATGCTCAATACATGTAAATCCATCACTTGAACTTTTAAGACGATCCTAAATTTGCACTTAAGAACATTTTAGTCGTACGAAGTTTAGTGAAACGGCCCCAGCTGACAGTCTATCAATTACAATAATAACTTTTTGTTGTCTGGCAAGTCCCAGAATTAAACAGGTGCTGATAACATATGGCATTTGTCCCCTAAGCTGCAGCTGTATCCATCTTGAGACTATGCACAGTTGACAAATTTACATACGTGATCTATTTTTCAGTGAACGCAATGTAAATTTGCTTTTACGTATGGGAGTAAATGTACATAACATGCAATTTTACACATGGGCATTTGGGCATATGAACAGGACTAAGATGCGCCTAAAACATACAAACTATAATGTAGTAAACAAATTACTGATGATTTTGAAGGAACTATTTTACAAGGTGAAAAGTAATTCTGGCACGGATCAATATGGTAATATATTGACAATTTACTTTCCATTGTGTTTTAATGGTAATCAAATGTACGTATATAATAAACATACATGTTTTATTCTCTGATAAAATATAATGACTAAAGGAATATGCAAGGAAAACGCCAATGAATGAAACATACAGTGGATGTGCATGGTAACAATCAAGTCGGTTACTTTCGCTCTAGGCAAACGCAGAACATTGATTTCGTGTTTCCCGATTAATTGTTTTTAGTTAGCAATATTAAATATTCGACTTGTTTTTGCTGTACGTATCAAATCGCAAACTTTCAAAGGAATATACATTGACAATCCAAATCCGGTCCTGATTAATGAATAGCATTTATAGTTTTCTTAGTGCCCGGCGAGCATATTTAACGTATTGCTTACTATAAAGTCAAACATTTAATGTATTGCTTACTATAACGTATTGCTTAATACTTACTGAATTTATTTGATGCTCAAGACCGGAAAAAAATATGTTTTTTTTAATTTTCATGACTACATACGTCAGGGCTTCAATATTTACATCGAATAATTAGCGGCAATTTGTGCTCGAAATATGGATGGGACCATTACTCAGTCCAGTGTGTCCGCAGTGTGGAGCAATGTTATTATCGCAGGATATCGCAGGAATTGAGATTTACAGTTACATATATCATAAATACACAAGTACATATATTACACATCAGGGCTTCTAATTTCAGAATGCCAATCGGTCCGGACGTAACTGTCGGCCCGAAGGAGCCGGTACGATTAGGGCTACCCCCACCCTCATGCCTCTCATGTTTTGTCAATATATTGTTTTTATAATAAACATGTTTTGGCAGCATATGAGAATCGTCTCCTAAGACGATTGTTATGTATCCTGTTGGGGACACGTTACAATCTTGCGTTTTTGTATTACTGATGCTGAACACGTTTTGGTCTTCGCTAGTCGCATAATATACAATAAGCTCGGTTTTGTCCGATCACGTCGTACATAACATGCACCTGCGGTTGTAATCAATACTGACAGACACACATTTACCATCAATTACTCAACACATATTTATCCATTTTGGGACACTATCAGGCATGGAATAAAATAGAACTTTATTTTGTAAGGTTTGGTTCTGGAATTATCTTTCGCACATAATTATTCCATAACTTTATGACATCGAAATTTAAAAGTCGGAGGTGCAGAATCACAAAAGAAAAGGTAAAGCAAAAGCCGGCGATGCGATGCAGTAACCAATAACACGTATCAAAATATGTGTTTCCCCCAATAAACATGTATTTGTAGCACATAAGAATTTTCTCCTAAGACGACGATTATCATGTTTTTGTCAAACTAATTTGTTGTCAAGAATTATTGGTGTCTACATTTATTCTACTTCTTAATAAAAACATGTTTCAGCAGCACATGAGAATCGTCTCCTAAGACTATTTTTACGTGTCCTGTTTGGGACATGTTACAATATCGCGTTCTCGGGATATCAAGCATGGGTTGATCGCGAAAATACGAAGTATGATCGCGAGATTGCGAGACGAAAACATGCGATTCTATCTCATTCAATCTTGCTTTATCGCAACCTCGCCCACAGGTGGAAGATCGCGCGTTTTTGCTTCGCGATCTGCATCAACACGCATGGAGCAAAACTACCCCGAAGTTTCTGTCTGTAACACATGGTAAGTCGCCCTGCGTTACCTGCGTTTTATAATTCGGGTTAAAACAAAATATATTTCCAAAAGCGAAAGGCGAGATGGCGAAAATGCGAGACGATTCTCATGTCTTTAGGAGACAATTCTCATGTTTTCGCAAGACGGATTAAAGCAACATATATTTCCAAAAGCGAAAGGCGAGATGGCGAAAATACGAGGCTATTCTCATGTCCTTAGGAGACGATTCGCATGTTTTCGCAAGACGGAAACATTGCGAAACGACAGCTCTAGACGAATCAAAATGCTAATTGTTTTATTTTGGATTGCAGATGAACGCTTTTATTTAAACATGGCAGACGTACCTTTGTCCTTTATCAAAATGTTTGCAAACTGTAGATCCCGATGAGCTGGCTATTCACGAGCCGTCTCATCAGGATCTACGCCATTCGTACGTACTTTATTGATACAAAACAAAATGACCCCTAATACAGCGTAATGTAACAGTTACACACGGATAACAACAGTGCACGGTTTCTTTATTTTATAATAAAATCACCAGTAACAGCGAGTCTTAAATACGCTGAAGCCAGTCTATTTATAAACCGCTATGATCTCTACAGCTATCGAGCCATTCACCTGTAACAATTATACTATTTATAAATTAAATATAAATGTTTTGAAATATCGCTAGTATAAGTATATATTAATAATAATATACATGTAGTGGATAAATATGTGCATTGTGATGGAACTTTCTGTGTGAGAACAACTGTGGCACGAAAACGTCACCACTCGAGCGGTCCGCCGTCCCCAAATATTGATAACGACGAAGTAACGTACATCATGTCAAAACAACGTCTCTGCGACAAAGTGACGTCATATGGGTATCTTTTTGGTGTAGAAATATGGTTTATCAGCTGAATACAGCATTGGTTTATATATCATATTGTTCGAGAGGGATCATATTTTCTAAATATGTTGAAAACTCAATTTCGCATTTTTGACACATAAAGGAGGTTTTAGGTTGGCGCGTCACATATATAATATCCAATCTAACAAATGATACGAATGTTGATTAGCCTAGTAGGCATAGTGAACAATTAATTTATGTGACAATGGTTTATTTTGATAAGCTACATTTTGCTTATGGGTTTTGCGAACAGTGGAGATCCAGATCAGCCTGTGTATCCGCAATCTGATCAGGTGCTGCACTGTTCGCCATTCCATCAATGAAACACTCGTCTTGCCTCTAACAAGCCATACAGATCATTATCAGGCTACAGCAGTCAGTGTGCTATTTGTACAGAAACTACACTGATCACGTCTATTTTTTAGATGTACAGACCGACTACTTGAAAGTGTACATCCTGGTCATATAGAATTCTAATATGTACATGTATCAATCACAGAGATCCACGTTCCAAATGGCGAATAGTATATATCCGGATAAACTGAAATAATTATGTACATGCATAAATCATAGTTAAATTCGGGACTAAATGGAGAACAATCATTATTATATCCAGACCTGCTAATACCCTCATTTTACTCCATATATTTCCTGACAAAGTAAATGGCAAACGTTGTATTTATTGATTTACTATATATAACAATCATGTTTCCTCTTTCACATGATACATGTATATGGTTACAGTTTTGATGAGTCACAGTGGTTATCACATTGTGTGTAATACAATTCCTTCGTTACTGATACATGCAAGAGTTTACCAAATACGAAATTGTATTCACTAAATGCAATCTGACACATATAAATGAAATTAAATCAGAAACAGATACGCGTATAACGCAAGGGAGATGCTATGTAACATGTACTGTAACGTTTACGACTACATGTACGTTTTGAACTTTGACACTTTAGTCTAGCATGAAATAGCATTTTATCCATATAATATCACATGTCTACTGTCCATACATGTATGTAAAATCTCAGTAAACGATACACTAACACAAAAAGTAAAACATTTATCGGGTCCATGCGCGAACTGGGCTGCCGACACCACCAGCTCACATGCTACTCAACATTACTCGTTTCGGATCATTTATTGTCATAACAACCCCGAGAACGTACATTTATATTTTGACATAAAATGGTAATTAAAATAGTCAATGGTCTACATACAATTGGTTTGTTTCGCTAATGGTACACCGACGAACGACGTCAGCTTTGTCAAAAGCGTAAATGGAAGCGACGTTTCCGACCTCATTTACTCGATAACGTCATTTTCGCACGACGCGGTTCATATAATGTTTGAAGAGGTAAGCCGATGTTCACACTGGTAGTCTATCTTTGAGGGTGTATTTGTGGGGAATTTTAGTAAAATATACACGTATCCCAAAAAGTGCGGACAATAGGTCAGGATCTACACTGATACATAAAATAGGTTATGCACATTCTGATAACGTAAGGAGAGCCTACACTGATATGTTTGAGGGCGTATTTGTGGCATATTTATATATATTAAATTATATTTGCATGTATTTCCCATATGATTGGTGATTCAATGTGAATTGATCGAAAATATGGCCAATTTAACAGATTTATTTGACTACATATGTCAATTATATGATGTGGTTTGTGTCAATATGCTTTGCACTACTATCTGACACAATCTAGGGGGTATTTGTGGTATATTTATATACGAGGGCTGATCCAGAAGTTCGTGGACACCGTCTATAATTAATGAACACAACGTTATAGATGGTTCAATATTTGCTCACAATCAAGTTATTATATACTCAAATCATTTTCATACTTTTAGTGACTTTATATAAAACCACGAAATTGACGTGAAATCAAACTTATTCTTGCTACAGCCCAGTGATCCGCGTTAATATTTATAATTACCTTAAAGTAAATTGCTCAGAACCTTGGCCAACGTTTGTAATGTTCATCCAACGTCAGAATTATATATTATGACGTCATTTGATGCTATGGTGTGAATTTGAGAGCGAAAACTGCTACAGCATATAGTGATTTACTCGAATACAAAAATAGCGTCTTCAGAAAATGAGAAAACGAGGACTATCATTCAATATTGTGTAAACTTTGGGACAACGCACGTAGAAACAAATCAACGTATGGAAATTACATCAGGAATGAAAATTGTGTGGCAATCTCTTGTTTATAAATGACATAAAAGGATTCCCGACTGTAGGATGAGCGTTACGGACGATGCTCGGGGCGATAGACCGACGAAGAAACGTTACGCTGGTAAACGCTAAACAAGACGAAGACCGGAGAATAACGTTGCATCAATTAAGTGTGAACAGCTAAGCTTGTAATATGAAACAGTATATCAGACTATATGGGATTGTTAAGTGCTCCTTGGGCTCCAATCATATTGTGTACAGAAAAAAAGAGTTGCTTGTTCAAGGAAAAAATTTGCGAAGATGGAAGAAAGATGGACATATTTATTGATCGCATCATTACAGTAGACGAATTGTGGCTATACCATTATAACCCAGAATCAATACAGTCCAGTCAGTGGAAATGTGAGCCATCACCCACACCAAGTTGGGGGAGGAAATGTTCAAACATCGCCCATGTTCACCAGACCTTTCACCTTGTGATTTTGCGTTATTCCTGTGATTGAAGAGTGAACTAATGGGAAAACGATTCACATATATATCAGAGTTATGGACTGAAATTACAAACATCTTAAGCTCTTTCGAACCACAGTGGCATAAAAGATCTCCGCAAGTGGGTTGAGTGGCATCAGAAATTCATTTCTGTCGGTGGAATATATTTAGGAAAACAATTATGTGAGTAACGTCGAAATATTGTCCGCATAACGTAACGTCACAACAAGTGACGTCGTGACCTGCGCCGCTATACTCTGACCACAATTGTTCACGCCAACACAACAACTATAAATAACCAGATATGTTCACGAAAGTTCATACACATACTCATTATATATAAAGACACATGCCTGCAACATATTTCAAGAATACCTCCATGTTCGGTCTGTGACGTTGTCCACGGACTTCTGGATCAGCACTCGTATTTAGACTATATTTGGGTGTATTTGGGTGTATTTGGGTGCTTCGTGTAACAGTGCCCCTCCCCCCCCCTTCCACCACCCACCCACACCCCCCCCCCGCACCATTTTTCAATACCCTCCTACGCCGTTGATCATCTTCCGATGTCGTTACAGTTCACCGCCATAGCTATACCAATACCCCCCCCCCCCGATTTTAGTGCATTTTTCGCATTTCAATTTGTTTCATTATCCGCATATATGCCCGGGCCTACAGTGCCTATACGGAGCTACGCCACTGCTCACAGCCGTGTTCAAACGTACAGCGCGTGCTATAGACAATGCTCATTCCGGGGCCAAGCCAACACCTACGTAATCCATGTGTATCGTGACGTTACTAGAACGCGCCATTTCGTCATCAGACCAGTTAACAACGGTCACACTGAACTTTTAAAATTGGCGCGGCTGCATCACGCGACGTGTACTGCTACCCCGAAATATGCATGTGTAAATCAGCTGTTTGAATGCAGCAGATTATCAAAGTACCGAAAGTACTACATATATATGCTTAAATTGCATGATATATCCGACGGAAATGTAACAATAACGTTCGACCATGTCTAGCCGTGGGTAATTACTAAAGGTTTGCCGTGGCACTCTGGAACTGTTTGAACCCGCGACCTGCGGCATTGGGGTTCAAACAGTTCCCTCATGTAAGAAGTTACATGAGAGTTACTGGTGTCGAATCGCCTACTATGCGAGTAAATGTGACTTTACCTATGGGTAATAGGTGGTACGTCAGATCGAAAGTTTACACGGTGAAATTTATTTTGAGAATGATGGTAGAAATGCTCACATATCTCGTCTTTTGCATAGTTTGTAGACATAATGTTCATAGCACATTGTTGTCATATCTCTCAATAATGCATTGTACCAACTTTTATTAAGTTTACTGTCATATTATTTGTTGTATGTGTCAACCGCTCGAAGTGGTTAAGCTGTACAATGGCTTATACATACAAAGATGGCGGAGATGGCAACTCAATGTACCATATAGCATACAGTAACAAGACAATATTCACATATCTTATATTCATATATCACATAACTATTATGAAGCAATATAATTGAAGCCAAGTGTATCTTTATATGACCTAATTCATTAGCCTATGTCAATTATGCAGAGAATGTCAAAAAAGATAACCCCACTGATTATAACAATATTTTGAAACAGTTTTCTATCTAAATATATCTAATACAGTGCACCCTCTCTACAACAGCCACCCATGGGAAGACGTAAAACTGGCTGTTGTAGAGAGGTGGCTGTTGTAGGGAGGTTAATGCTGATTTAATTTTATTGTCTCATGTTTATTTATTTTCTTCGATAAATCTCATCAAATACATGCTTTGACAGCATTTTAGAATCATTTCCAATGGAAATGATTCTAAAGTGCTTTCAAAACATTTTTGTATTGAGAAAGAATGCAAAAGCAAATTCAGATGACAATGTTCATGCTTAGCAGTCAAATGGTTAGATATAGAGGAAATTATGAGTGCGTGTTAGTTCCACTGATCAGACCTTTATACTCATGACTAGGCCCCTCCTACATATGTACAGCGCCACCTGTATACGTCATCATCAACCAATGGAGCAGGGGTACTCAGAATAACACCCAATGGGAGAAGGGTAATGAAATGCCACGGACCACAGGTAGACATACGGATTTCCATTGGTTCAAAATACTCCACTAAATATATGTATATTGAACTCTTTTTTTTTCTTTCCTTTAACTATTCCAATTTCAATTATAAGAACACAAACTCGTACCTAATTACTGTGTGGCTGTAACTGGAGATTCTGAAACGTTTTGTTTGTTTAATGTTGTTTAACGGAAATCATCCATTTGGGATATAAAATATCGGCCGTTACAGAGAGGATGTTGTTGTAGAGAGGTGGCCGTTCGGTGAGGTTCGACCGTACGAATCTACTACATTGGAACCTCTCTAAACCGGACACCAAGAAAACACATGTGATCTCATTTTTGATGAGTCACTTATCTCGGGTGATAATGTCTGTTCGTGATCACATAGCACACAACTATGACACGGAATTATCATATGCCTGATTTACCGTGGAACCTCTTTAATCCGGACACCCTGGGGACCTCCCAGGGTGTCCAATTTAGAGTGGTTTGACTGTATATTGGTATAGCATGAACAATATAGTTAAACTATTTAGTCTTCAATTCCGTTTTCGGAAGCTACATATGCTGTAAATACTTTACGAAAATACAAACATCACTGGTTCACGAGTTGTTTTTTAAAGAAGAAAAGTTTTAACTCGAAAGTCACTATCTACGGAGCCCCACAGGTGACATGGATTCGTTCCCTCCATTTAACAATTCGTTCCCGCGAAATAACAATTCGTTCTCTTTAATTCGTGGGAAAGCATTGTTATATCCTGGGAACGAATTGTTAATTCGCGGCAACGAATTGTTAAATTGAGGGAACGAATTGTTATTTCGTTGGAACGAATTAATAAACTAGAAATGTGGCCTGTCGGTACACGAATGTCCCCGCTGGCAGCAAAGGAACCGAGGGCACATTTGAAAACACAACATACTGGATGAACAAAGAAACAGAAATTATAAGCCATTTACCATGAGCGTTAAGGTTTCGAACGCACCAAGTCTGTGACCTTGACCCTTGGCTTAGCGGGGGCGGGACGAATGTAGACCATTGGAGCAATGCGTGTGTGAAATGTGAAGCAGATCCGAGCAATGAAACAGAAGTTATAAGCCATTTACCCGAGCGTTAATGTTTCGGGACGGACGTACGTACGTACGACGTACGGACGCCGGTAACACTATATGTCCCACCATTCGGTGGCAGGGGCATAAACATGGAATCCTACGTCCTCTGCGGGGCTCCGTAACTATCAAAGCCAAGTATTGGGTTTACAAATTATAGGGAGCGTGTAAACTCGTTCAATGTTATGGGCCGGTACGGTTGGTAAACACTAGACAAATTACTGACCGTAACTACGATGTTACCGATCATGACATAATCGATCCAATTGATGCGTTGACCCGTTTAATACTACATGTAATATTACATATGTGGACCTTTTTTAAAGCCAGAAGCCAAACAAGGTACAAAATATCCAGTATGACCTACCGAATACATACAGCGAGTTGTGTAATACGCAGCATAATCTGGACATACACTGGTCCCAACTGCATATAGGCTGATATGCTTATGGAACGATACACTTATATACATTCATCAAATTTACAATTTACTCGTCATCTGACCACATATATCGGAAAGGGTTTGTTATACGTAGGTAAGTGATCATTAATTACCGTCACGTGACACAGATGATTCGTAATTATTTTACGTAAATTGAATTTTGGAAAGAATGAAAACAAGTAAGAACAAAACAAGAACAAGGTACCCGATATATATATATAGATAGATATATATGTATATAAATAAAGATAAATGAACAGCATTAATAGAAACAGCAAATAATCAAAAGAAATGAGAAAAAAAAAGAAAAATAAGAAAAGTTAAAAAAAAATAACAATGAAACTGGCTATTCCAATAGACTTTACATTGTTATGCAGACATTACATGACATCGTACTAGAGAATAGTAGGTTAGTGCCGTGAATGGGAAAACAATATCATTCTGACGAGGCTTACATGTAGGAAACGGGATGGGCGAGGCTTGCGTACTAGTATAGTTGTGTTACGTCTAATCGGTTTCACTACGTCTACATATCAGCAGTCGTATAGATCTAACTATGTTTATAAAACAAATATGTCCTTCGAGTAATATTGAATATGTTACATGTTGGAGAAACTCTTACAAACTTTTCGACGTAACAAACTGACAAAGTGTTTCAGCTACATTTCGAATGTGACAAAGGTCAAGGTCGTGTTAATGGTGGCGTGCGTTTGTGCCAAATGATCAGGTGATTCAAGTGTCTAAGTATCGAAGCTATCCTTCGAGTAATATTGCAGCTATTACATGTAGGAGAAACTCTTGCAAACTGTTCGACGTACATGTACACGATTGGACGGACGCAATTACAAGAGCAATGCAAAATGCCAACTTTCTATCGCATAGGGGGCATAATAACGGGACAACTGAAATACAATAAGGTAATAAAACGAACGTACAGTTTCAGGTTGTTTTCATGGCTAAGCGGCGTGTGTGTGTGATCGGGGCGGGTCCCTGTGGTATCTCGGCCCTGTGTCAGTGGAGCCACCTGGCCGCAGAAGGTGTGAACATGCCCGATGTCGTCTGCTACGAGAAACAGAAGACGGTTGGCGGCCAGTGGAACTTTACCTGGCGAGTTGGTAAGTATTTTATTTATGCATTGCAGTACATCCTACTGGTCACCCACCCATGGTGTAACCCCGGTAACACTAGGTGTTGGTGAACACAAGGGTGTTCTAAAGTTCTCCCCTAGTGTAACTTCATCACGACATGACATGTAACCTTAGCAGGTATAACATCGGCAACTGCAATCATCAGGTATGGACCGCAAGTCCGAACATTATATGGACATTAGTAAAACCGACGACCTGTGTATTTGGATGATACATGATGCTGTTTGAACATGGGATGTGATGATTATCATGATGATAAGAAAGTGCCAGACCTCTGCCACCATGCAGGGACTGGTGAATTATTTTTGGTGCTAGACCTAATGTCTGCCACTAAATTCGAGAAGTATATGTGTGTTAGGACCGAGAGCTTACGACCGATATGCGTGGTGGCTTATATTTAAGGGTGGGAATTGGTTCAATGAACCTTCCATATCCAAGCATATGAGCCCGGAAATTGCCAAGCCAATGGTATTCGGTCCGTTTTCTTTTCCGAAAGTATACACTAGTTGCAATTCAGTCGAAATGTATCATTACATCATTGATGTTATGAGTGCGTGTTAGCTCCACTGATCAGACCTTTATACTCATGGCTAGGCCCCTCCTACATATGTACAGCGCCACTGTATACGTCATCATCAACCAATGGAGCAGGGGTACTCAGAATAACACCCAATGGGAGAAAGGTAATGAAATGCCACGGACCACAGGTAGACATACGGATTTCCATTGGTTCAAAATTCTCCACTAAACATATGTATATTGAACTCTTTTTTTGTCTTTCCTTTAACTATTCCAATTTCAATTATTAGAACACAAACTCGTACCTAATTACTGTGTGGCTGTAACTGGAGAAATGTTTTGTTTGTTTAATGTTGTGTAACGGCCTATCAACAGCTAATGTCATTTAAGGCCGGTTTTGTGAAAATTGTTGATCTAGATCAGGATCTGAACGGTTCACCATTCCATGAATGAAACAATATGTGAAACAACAACGAACAATATGCCATGTATATCGTTATCATTGAAGCTACATAAGTGAGCTATTTGATCAGGAGCTACACTGATCACAAACCCCATCAGCTCAATTTCTCCAGTCACATCACATTTCTAACAGGCACTGACGAAAATGGTGAGCCCGTCCACAGCAGCGTATACCGCCACATGCTGACCAACACCCCGAAGGAAGCGATGGAAGTTCCTGACTACACGTTCCATCAGCACTTCGGCCATGACACGCCCTCGTATCTCCCTCCCTCCATGTTCAAGGACTATCTGCACGGTTAATACATTCATCAAGTAACGAAAGTTTTCCAATGTCCTAATAAATACAGACTGATAACATAATGTCGCATCCTGCATATTCGCATATCCTGATATTCTGATCCTGATACGCATATCCGGGTCATACCAGATTTAGAACTACTTTCGCTGACGTTTAATCCTTTTAATATCAAACTGCAGTAGCCTCAGAATTCTTACGTATTTCCTGGCCAAAATGTTCACATGTTTAAAATGATCAAATGAATAGAATTGCACTTGCAATGTGCATGATGTGTACTGTTCAGTAGCCGATTTCATCAAAATTGCAAAGTATACTTATCTAGAAAAGTACACTTTGAGGGAGTAATCATTTATTTTTCCCGAAATGAATTATGTCATATAGAACTAACGACTGCATATATTTGATGATTAAAGGTACGCAGAATTATTATACTGAATTTGTTACATTATCACAGCCAAAATGGCTGTGATAATGTAATAAATTCTGTATAATAAAAATTTATAAATTTATCCTTAAATTGATTTGTTTTCACTCAAAGTATACTTTGTAGATAAGTATACATGTACTTTGCAATGTTGGTGAAATAGGCGACGGGTGGGTGGTCGTGTTCGGCAATTAGCGTGGATCTCTTCACTATATGTCGTGTTATTTGTTGTCTTATAAACGCTATTATATCAAAGTACACTAGCCTGATATTCTTACTATACGTGGTGTGTAATGGAGAAAATGAATGATAACAGATTGTCGTACCGAGTAGGTTTTACTATCATTTTAAGACAGTGGTATATGAGGTCCGACAATGCTCTCTTCGTTTACTTCAGGTCGACTGGTGAGCAAGCCCGGCAATCTCCTGCAGTATATCCAGTTTAACACAGCGGTGAAGCGGGTCTCCTACGACGATGCCACATACTTGTTTACCGTTACCGTACGGGATTACACCAACAATACAGTGACGTCATCAACATTCAGTCACGTGATGGTAGCCACGAGCATACGTTCCACCCCTCACTACCCGAAATACCCCGGCTTCGAGTCGTTCCAGGGACGAATTCTCCACGCGCACGACTTTAAGGACGGCAAACAATATCGCGGTCAACGTGTCCTGATGATCGGCGCTAGATTCAGTCGCGTGAAGAACATGGCCTTTTACGACCTGCATAAATACGGCGCCAGCCACGTGATAATCAGTCACAGGAATCAGCCAATGGGGCTGACGTTACCCGACACGGTGGAGGAGCGACCCAAGGTCGAACGGGTCGAGAACAAGACCGTCTACTTCATAGACGGCACCACCGCCGAGGTCGACACAATTATCCTCACCACTGGATACCTCTATGACTTCCCGTTCATGTACGACGACCTGAGATTCACAGGCCCCGCGACGCTCTACCCTGATATGTGGAAGCTCACCTTGTGGACGAAAGCCGGCAACAATAAGCTGTTCTACCCGGGAGTGTATGAAGGCGTCGTCGGCTACATCATCTATGACGCCCAGGCGCTCTGGATCTGGAAGGTGATTGTCGGCGAGATCGCTGTACCGGACCACGCCGCCATGTTGGCCGATATAGCGTCCTGGTTGGACAAGCTGAAACAGATGGAACCAATCACAGACCTGTTTCAGGTGGTTTTATTCCAGTCCACGTACATGGACGATTTTTGTGTGGCGGCGGGGTGTGAACACGTCAACTGGAAGGCGGACCTGATAATGAAGGAGGCGATCGATGCGCCGGTGAAACACCTTCCGTCCTACAAAGACGTAGACTATACCTCTCCATTGACAGGCAGGGCC
>JAQRGA010000736.1:0-12198 GCA_029237695.1 Conchocele bisecta | reverse complement strand
AAGGAATAGCTTTTTGTTTTATACAGCAGTTTGTTTTCCAACGCCTGCCGTTTACTTCTGTCAGATGTTCTGTTGGCCATATACTGATATAGTGCACCGAGTAGATTATCTGCCAGGCCTGTGTCTCCCGTCATTAACGGCATGGCAGCTCCAAGTATATCGGAATCTCCTCTAGTGGTAGTTCCTGCAATAGGCGCACGTGATGTTTGTGTCGCTCCTATAACACTGGTACCAATTTTCTGCAAACATTTATTGGCTAAGTCAGTAACCGCTTTTCCAAGGCCATCCGGCAATTTCAAATTATCCACTTGCTTCTTCAGGCTGGCATTGCCTTCCTCGCAGAGATATTGCTTGCCAAAGTGCATGATCGCGTCGTTTATTGGTGCCTCACCGTTTGCATCCTTCGGACTCTCGTCGAACCCACGTTGGAAGTCATCCAGTGCATCCTCGAGTATATCTACCGACTCCTGTTTGCCACCGTCATTGTAAAGCCGAGCTAGACACTGCAGCTGGTTCTCGTCCAGCGTCGTGATTGCCAGTAGACCGTCATCCAGGGCGAAAAATGCCTTAATACAATCAACTGGGTTTACCAGAATATAGTCAATGGCTTCGATCAAATTAATGAAGTGCCCATCTAATCCAGCTAAGATATTGCTTGGCATAAAGAAGTGTCGCATATGTCGTTTCACCAATGCATCCCTTATGAACTGAAGTACGATCTTTACGGCCTCCATGATCCTATCTGCATGCCACACGGCCGGATCCGCCGTTTCGCTCACCACCCAGTAAAGTGCTGTTTTCAGTTGGAATGTGGTCATCTTATCCGAGTACTTCGATATTGTGCCTTTCAAATACGATTTCAGAATCAGCATGATATCTCTTTGCACTGGTTTGAGACATTGAGCCAGTTTGAGTTCAGCTTGGTTAAATGAAAGACAGAAATCCTTATCGACATTTGCTTTGACAGGTGCCAATTTCGACACGACATACAGTTCGCTATCGTATATTTTGTCAACATCCGCTGCGCTCGGCCAGAACCTATGTCTGTTCCGCCAGGCGTCCATATCCTTCAGTTTGCCAGCTACGCGGAAAGCTGGAACAAAGTCCTTGCTTGTTTTACTTTCATATTCTACTTCGAACGTTTTCGGTTTTGATGTTTCGTATTTCCTGGCATGTTTCCTTGAATCACTCTCCGCAGTTGTAAACGGACTACTAAGTTCTTGATCTTCATACATCGCTTCCTCGTCAGATGAAATATCCAGTTCGTTGACGAACTGCAAAATCTCAGGATCCATATCAGTACTCGCTTCGGATTTCTTACTCTCAACCAATTTTCGGACACTATGGGCGAAGTTGAAAAAATCACCCTGGTGTTCCCCGGAACTGCCCGGTGCTTTGAGTTTACCGATGAATTCCAGAAAATGCAAAATCCTCTCCTTCTCCTTTGTGGCTAGTGCGCCCCTGTCCACTGCCCGACCGGTGGCGACACAACGACTGGCGGCGGGGGTCTGTCGCCCACGGATTGCCGACAACACGTCCTTAGAAAGTTTCAGATCATTAAACTCGGTCCTCGCCAGGCCCACGTTCGAATCGACACCCATTCTTGTGTACCGGGTCTGGCGGCCGGGAATGCCGTCAGAATTGGTTGTGATAATCTTGTATAATCCTCGCAATATTGTAAACGCCTCAGGTCCCACGACCCTTAATATTCCGGCGGGTAAGTACTTCCCATCCACTAGTTTCACGTTCAGGGCCGACTGTAAGCGTTCACCTTGTACCCAAACAAAACAAGGTGTATCTTCCCTGAATTCTAGGCATTCAACCGGAATGTCTAATTTTCCAGATATCAGGATAAAGTCAGCATCTCCGCCATCTTTGGACCAGCGCAGCTTTAACTCATCCGCTGTGCTGCCAACCAGCATGCAGCGCTCTCGCCCAAAGTAGCGAAGGAAACCGTTGATATACCTTACGTATATGGCATGACGCTTGTCATTTCGAGTCGGAACTGCTTGCTCTTTCAACCTCTTGATATACCATGTCTCGGTGGGGCTCGTGGATCGAGACATCTCTGTAGTCCAGTTTCGTGTCTGGAAATAGTTTAGTACAACATATCGACATAATGTGATATTTATATCAACATGTCAACATAATCTATATCAACATATCGACATAGTTTCACGTTATGTCGACATGTCGTGATATTTTAAGTCGAAATGTTGCGATAATTTATGTCAACATCTCGACATCACCACCATATAAAATAGACTTACTGTCTGTTCCATGTGTTGCTGTCGACGAACTTTTGGCTATTAAACACATTAAATATAAAACATTTTTAAATTTAAGTATTTTTTCATCAATAACAAAAAAGTCACCCTCCCCATGTTTTTATTTGATGAAAAAATCCATGAAATATTGATTGTATTGCTATGGGAATTTAACATTGGGCAAAAATGAGCTGGAGCTTCACCGGGATTGCCGAAAAATGAAAACATTTGGAAATTAAATCAGAAACCTTGCTAGCTTGGAAATGTTGTACCTAAGCAAACAAAAGTTACATTTTAGGTCCACAAATTCCAAAATTATTTTAAAAATCCATTTTGAGCACCCATGTTAAATTCCCATAGAAAATTATTTTTTTCGCAATAAAATCAACATTTGATGGAATTTCATCAATTTTGGGAAGGGTGACTTCTTTGTTATTTATTAAAAAGTACTTATATTTAAATAGTTTTTATCGCGCCCGCTTGCGGACAGCGCGATATAGTAGGCATATTGGTTAATTACGTGTGTCCGCTTAACGTTTTTGGTTAAAGTTGTTGGTTAAAGTTTTTCGGCACACTATCAAAGCCTCGGCGAGCTCGATGCGGGCCGCGGCCATCTAGTTAGATTTAATGTTTTTAATAGCCAAACGTTCGTCGGCAAAACGGGGAACAGACAATAGTTTGTTATGCGGGTATAATTCCAGCACAAAAATATTTACACAATTCCCTAACATTTGATTGGCCCGTAGCAAGTCTCTGTCCATAATTTATATCCCAGTAAACTCCCACGCTGAACTACTTTCCGTAACCGTGAGGCGCAGTGAACATAATTCTTAAGAAAACGGAAAATAAACACATTTTCTTGATGAACTTATTTCAAATGCTGGAATTATAAGGAATGAATGGCCTTTTTGTGGAATTTATCGGGGATATACACTTGGAAAAGTCGTGGGAATACTGGACGAGGCCTTCCGGCCTTCGTCCAGTATTCCCGCGACTTTTCCAAGTTTATACCCCGATAAATTCCACAAAAAGGCCATTAATTCCTATAATATTGCAGTTACGAAATGGTATTATGTATGCACCCCGCAGGGGACATGGATTTGTTTTCATTAATTCGTTCCCACGAAATAATAAATCGTTCCCTCAATTTAACAATTCGTTCCCTCGAATTAACAATTCGTTCCCACGATATAACAATTAGTTCCCTCGAATTAACAATTCGTTCCCACGATATAACAATTCGTTATAACACGATATAACAATTGTTATTTCGTGGGAACGAATTGTTAAATTGAGGGAACGAATTGTTAATTAAATTGAAGGAACGAACTAATAAAAAAATAACTCTAAGTCCCCTGCGGGGCTCCGTACTTATGCGCTGCTCTGTTCGTAAATGCAACATATTCCCGTTTATGTAACAGGACAGCACGTCCATATTGATCGAAGGAGGTGCCGCTGTAATGGCTGTCACGTGGAAGACATCGATAGTTGCTGGCATTCCTCTGACGTTAATATAATTGCCTGTGTTTATCAAATAATTATTATTCGAAATCAGGCTGTTTGATTCATCGAGACTGAGCTTAGCTCAGACTCGACCAATCAAATTTCCTGATTTTGAGCATGTGAATGGAGTAGATTATGTTTTCACAAATGTAAACGCGAATCCCGATTTGTGGCAACATTGTATACTACGTAAGGCAGAAAGGGACCGCGAAGGTCAATTGGTCGCCGCTATTATGGTACCGGAACAAACATTATCTCCCTTATTAAATATATAATACATATATTCTTTACTTCCTCCATCTCAGAAAGTTCATGCATACATGTAATGAATGGAACATATTTGCAAGTACATGTACTTATAATACATGGTAGAATAGCGTACGTGGGGCACATCCCACACACACGGCAAACATGGCAAACCACGGCAAACCTCCATAAATGCACCCCGTATGTTTTCATATTTCTATTCAAAGTACATGATGTGACCACACATTTGAGCATATTTTTCTTATTTTCCATGAAAACACATCTTGGTATTTCATTAGAATTGTCTCCAGGAGACAATTCTAATGAAATGCCAAGACATGTTTTCATTTCGAAGCAAACTATTATCTACGAGGCGGTTTACGCGAGTGGTAACAACATATTTGCATGCACATTTTCAACAAGTATATGAAACAGAACATATACATATTAATAACAGGGAAGATAATGTACGTGATCAGATGGATGAAGACCTAGATAAAGACATTAGTCGTTCTGAAATAGAGGAGTCAATATTTTCACAAACTAGTAACAAAAGTAGCGGAATTGATAATTTAATCGCAGAAGTTTATAAACACTCATATGACATTATTTCTGAATTTTTACTGACATTATTCAATCGACTATTTCATAATAGCGAATATCCGAAAGCATGGAGGGAGGGTATCATAGTTCCAATATCTAAAGGAGGGAACATTGAAGATTAAACAAACTATCGAGGAGTTACATTGATTAATGTATTAGGTAAAATATATTCGCAGGTTCTACTTAACCGACTAAGAAAATGGTATATCAAGCATGAAAACATTATCCCAAATCAATTTGGGTTTCAAAAAGGAATGTCGACGGTAGATTGCATTTTTACTCTACATACCATTATTGCTTTAAGTCAACAAACAACAATTTACTGTACTTTCATAGATTACGAAAAAGCATTCGATAAGCTTGAACGATCCTATATTTGGCAAACAGTATTGCATGAAAAGGTCAGCTCCAAACTTGTAAAAGCACTACAAGCAATGTATAGTGAGGTAAAACAATGCATACGGTATAAGACAAATACATCACCTTACATTAATTCAAACATCGGTGTCAAACAGGGTGATCCCAGTTCTAGTTTGATATTCCTATTTTTTATCAACAATATTTTAAATAACATAAATGACAATATAGAGGGCATTTGTTCAACACACGAAATGAAGATCTACATTCTATTGTTTGCAGATGATGCATTTATTTTTGCTCAAACACCACAAGCACTACAGGCTTTACTAAAATGGCATAAACATGTATTGCAACACATGGGCTCTGAAAATAAATACAAACAAAAACAAAACTCATGACCTTTGAACGTGGGCGACACACAACACATCATTTTTTATTAAATAATACAATAAATGAGGTAATACAGTAATTTAAGTATCTACGAACACACCTTTTTAAAAATGGAAATTGGAATATAACACAAACAAGAGGGCCATGATGGCACTAATTCGCTCACCTGACTCCATGAACACCAGAGGAGAATATGATATTGAGTTCATATGTGTTTTAAAAAAATTGTGCAGACTGTAATGGGTTGAGGAAGCTTTAACATAACGTTACCTTCGTTTTTTTCACGGACTTGCTTTTTTTTTTTACCGGATATGTACGTTTACAATGGGAAAGAAATATAAACTTCTTTCTGTTTCTGAATCGGACATCTTCCGTCCTATCAACAATGCGCATGCTCCAACATCACGTAAACCGAACCTGTCATGTGACCCGTACTAGACCTAGGTCGGGAAATACCTTTTTATAAAACGGTATATAAAATACGATTTAATGCCAATATATGGCCCTGGTAAACACACATGACTCAATATTGTGTACATAAATGAATTAATTAAAGTAATTATAGCATAAACGTGTGGTATAGCAGGACCTCGTGTACGGGCCCTTATTGAGTTTATTGCGAAAAATTTATTTGTTTATGGTAATTTAACGTGGGCGAAAAGGAGGTGAATGATCTGTGGGCAGAGTAAAAAGAAGAGAAAAAATTGGGATTCTGACTCTGAAACATAGCTAGATAGCTTAAAAATACACCAGATAATCAATGTAATCATGATAAATAATTCACATAGTAGATCTAACTGAATTCTCATAAAATAATATACTTAATATCAACTGCAATATAATATTTATATAACCAAATATTACCAAAACATGGAATTTTGTTGACTGTTCTTTGCCTAGAACTTTCTGCATACATACACCCCTGTTCGGAATAAGGTCGTGAATCGGTTTACCCGAAACTAATAGTAGACTATACTATATTACTAGGCTAAGCATAAATACGAACGTGAAAAAACATGTTATTCAAAACAAGGTAAAGCCCCAAATCGGCCGTGGCTGCCGGACTATATTCAGCTATGGCTGAAAGAAAAATAGCGGTAATTATGCTGCATTTGCATTGGCTACCTATGTCGTGTATGTCGCGGGGACATAGACAAATAATTGCGCATGTCCCTTTTAAGCTGCCGTACATACAGTGGATATACCTAGGTTCTGGATAATAAGCCTTCGTTGGCCAGTTACTACAGCTATAAGCATACACGAACAATTATTCAAAACTTTTTAAAACAATAAACTTATCGTAAAAGTGCTGTGAAACCAGACTTATCTAAAAGTGCTGCTTGTTTCCCTGTCGTCCATTTTGTTAACGTATCATCCAGACCGTGACCTTAAACTCTGGATTTTTGTTGTTGGGTGATTCTCATCCTGTAGTGTGGCGTACCATCGGATCAGAGTAAAAAATGGTTATCTAAATTATCAGACGAGTGTACAGTAAACAATGTTCAACCATTTCCTTTGCCAGTCATAAATGACAATAATATTATCACAAGGCTAATAATCATAATGCAAGATGCTTTCAGATCACGTTTAGTTTTCATTTGTGGTACATGCTAGTTTATCATATTCATTATGGTGCACACTACAGGCAGGATTCATACCAACAACAAGATAACAACAATCTACAAACTGTAGAATATTATTCTGAGCATTTTTATAATCAACAGACCAATAAATTATATTAAAAACACAGAGTTTATATCTACATCTGTGTAATCAAATATAATTCTGTGTTAGTTTTGTTATTGTTTTTCATATAAGACCCCCCAGTATAATGAGAAGCTCTATTCTGGTAATTTGACAGCTACCAGTGTGTGTTTAAATGACATTGACTTCTCAAAATGGCTAAAGAATCCAGTGACGCAGACTGACAGAACCATGCTTTGTAAATCTTTTTCAATAATGATGTTTATAAGTGGACACAAGTGGGAATAGCTGAAATACAACATTTTCAAGGTATTCTAACAAGTTTGATTAAAACCTTACATGACCAAGGGCGATGTGGAATATTTTTCTCCATTTGACAGACAGGTGTCTTCTGCAAAAAATGTCTGGGAAATTGACAGTGAAAGAATACGTGATTAGTGACAAATGCGGTTTACGAAAATTCCAGACGCGGGGGTAATCCCGACAAATGGTTACTCTACTGTACCTGTAGGTCTGTCGATAGTGGTAGTTTATTTAATCCGTACAATCGGTTCTATCGTACGAACACCGTCATGTCGTCAGCTGCTCCGACATATGAGTGGCATCCCGCCGTCGCCGACTAGTCACTCGCCAAGATGGTGCAATGTGTGGAGGGGTGTCAAGTTACTGGTTTCCCAACTCGGCTATATATGAACCAGTTGACTAATGGATATATATATAGCCGAGCTGGGAAACCAGTAACATGACACCCCTCCACACCTTGTACATTTCCCCTTCATAGGAAACAGGCAGGCAATTGATTTCCCATAGACCCACATTCACACAAACATGACAATCGCAAACTACCTGAGCCAAAATCAATTTTGTTACTTCCATTCCTGGAGTCAGTGACCTAAGCCGGTTCTAGATCCATGTCAAACACGGGGTCATGAGGGTTGATTTCCATGACTTACTTCGCTTTTGTTGACGGAACCGTCTACTTTCACTTTCGAAATCTCTATCTCACCCCCACATCAGGTCGCAAACAAATTTACCCTGCATGTTAACCTGCACATAATATAATAAAATGTTTGGCACAGACATACCTTTCCTGCAGCATCTATTTGATTTAGCTCTCTGTCATAATAATTACAATCAATGCCGTTATCCTGAGAATTTGCTCCTTGTTGCTAACCTGTACCATGCCTGGTTTACGGTCACAGTACCCATTAGTCGACTGGTTCCTATATGGCCCGTACGTTCCGCAGTAGACCGTGCAATAAGGTAGTAGGGGGGCACGCACCCATAAAAATGAATCTCTTTAACCCGAGAGAGCAAAAGTAACGACTACTTTAAATCAATGCATTCATCATCCTGAACACGAATCCGGTGTCGGTGAATCAAATGTCATTAAGTGCACATGGGTAAAATGAGTGCAAAACTCACTCTATTTTGATAATACAATAATGTACTTGCATAACATTACAAAAAATCCGATAAAGTATGTTTTAATGGTGATTATTGTGTTATAGGGCATATACAAATCGATTCGATTTTCTGGGACGTCTTTATCGTTGAGAGTATTCACATATTCAAGATGGCCGCCAAACATAAATAGTTCGCCTGAAATGTTTACTTATTTGATGAATGAACACAAATTGGCACTTGTATCTTGATCGGACGGACGCAGAAAACCTTTGGATACAATGTATACATTTTAAACATAGATGGAGGCTATCAAATCCATATGAATCCAAGATAGACGCCAAATATTCATCAAGATCAGACAGCATTATCTACACTTTAGTGGACCTTATCTTGTAACTAAGCTAGATATGAACATATTAGTTTGATTTTCATCTGATATATGATATTAAAAATATAGATCAATATTTACGCTCTTCTTAAAGAGCGTCTTTAATTCAAAATGGCCGCCATATTTTCCAAAAACTCGGAAGTGATTGGATATACTGTTTACTTTTGCTTTACTTATTTATACGTACTTCTTCATTCTGTTAAGCGGTTAAATCAGTAAGTTGGACACATTTGATTTTTAAATCATTTGTGAATTTGGTTATTGAAAATGGTCGCCTCGTTTAGGCTATTTTAAAATATTGTGGTACTGTTAATTGCACGTTTATTTTCGTTTCCTTTTAAATTTCCTTATATGACAAATTCACATGTGTTCAGACTAGTGGTTCGCTGATAATACACTTGGTGATCCTCTATATACAATATATGTGCTGTTTGTTTTACATAAATTGTATTTTATTGAGTCTTACGTTATCATATACGTTGTAAATCGTACTATAATTCCATATATGTATACACTATGTATTGCGATTGGTACATATGATATAGTTCGGCCTTGTGTGCATTACAGTCAGATATTAAGCTGTTATATATGCTGGTGTGCGTACCATTCCATTTCAATCACTTTAGACGTAATTATAACTAAGATATAACATTCAATTAAAACAATTCATGTAAAATACAACAATTATCGAATAGTATGTATTACAGTTTCTGTGAATATCCATACGTTCACGAGTGGATATACCCATACACATACATTTAAATTACACTGAAATAGTTAATACTTGTTTCATATAACCATAAGTCTGTATAAGGCAAATCAGCATATTCTATTTCAGCAAAACTTTCCGCATGGCTGCATATTTAATCATCGCAGATAAATGGAAATATATTATCAATTAACATATATTCTTATTGACAAAAGTCCCGTCCCCTGCACTGAAATCAATATTGACAGCGCATAGGCATAGGAGCGTTTCAATTATTGGGGGCCAAACTATTTTGCTACATGTAAAGTTATATATATATATGTTCGGTATGTCTTTGCTTAATGTGCTACAGTACATTGTCCTGTACTACATGTATATATAGCAAAGATATACATGATGTAGTGATGCAATTAAATATACCGCATGATTGTGATGGTTTTATGCTATGCCCTTATAAATGCGTAACATGTGACCAGAAATACAGAGTACAATTTGACATTACACGTAATAAGATCAGGCGTAAACATGGTTAACTTACACTTACACTCCGAAAAATAACATAGAAGATAAGCTTTTTTATTTTGTAAAATACCGATGATGTTATACACATTATCAGTTACATACATAAACTGTTTGTAATTCCCTCTAACGATACATTATTGGATGAATAAACTTTTGCAGGCTGTGACATTGGTCAGTGTATGACATACCGAAAGGGTAGGTTGTAATGAATTGGTGCCCTAGTGAGATGTTTTGTGACAACGATACGTTATTAGGTTTGAGGAATTTGATTCCTCAAACCTTTTGTTTTCGTTGGTTTTTTTTTTTTTCTTTTTCTTTTTTTTCTTTTTATTCAGCCGTCGAGACTACAGCCCAAACCGCTGGTCGGATCGACTTCAAATTTTGTATACCGATTCGCATCAAAAGTGGGACGAGAATAACGCAATTTTCAGAATTCTCATGACGTCACTTTCTACGAAACCGGAAGTGACGTCATATATCATATAATGTCCTATAACTTCCACATTTTTCAACCGATTTCAAAAATTCTTTTTGTATTCGAAAGCTGCGAGAAATCTCTATCTTCGTTTGCCTGGCCGTTATTGGCTATCTGCTCAAATGAGAGAGCTATTGACATGTGAAGTTGAGAAAAATGAAAAAAATCAACAATTTCGGATTTTATTTTTTATTTTAACGGGTGGTCTTCGAAAACAGTTTCCAATTTGTACAGTAATCTCAGCAACATAATTTTTGACAGCGTGACGCGGGACATTCATCCGCACAAAAGATGATACTTTTCAGAGCTATAGCTTGAAGAGTTCCGATTCTATTGCCTTTCAAACTTGGACGTTTTTTTTTTCAATTTTTCAAATTTTAAATGTTCATAACTTTGTTATTATCTAACCGATTTCAAATATTTTTTTTCCATTAAAAAGCCAACAAAATTCTCTATCTCCGCTTCGCTGGTAGCTTTTGGCTATCTGCCCAAATGAGAGAGTTGTAGGCATTTGAAGTTTGGTTCTTTCATTTTTTTAAATTTGAAATGGTCATAACTTTTTTATTATTCAACCGATTTCAAATATTTTTCTTCCATTAAAAAGGCAATAAAATTCTCTATCTCCGCATTTCTGGTAGTTTTCAGCTATCTGCTCAAATGAGAGAGCTACATGCATTTGAAGTTTGACAGCGTCACGTTAAATCACACAGTAACAATATAAACAATTTTCATTTTATATACGAACTGACATGCTGTGAGTGCTTTAGAATCGTCTCAACTTCAATGTCAGACTAGGGGGTTAACGGTACACATTTCGTAGAACGTTATATAATGAAAAATGCTTAGGATAGTCAAGCGATTCTGAAAATACAAAACTTTATTTTTTCAATTTCATTGGAATTGCATCAATTTTTTTTGAGTTTCATATGTTTTCGTCATTGGCAATATCTTCTAATCACTTTGCCAGTGTACGTTTGTCAGTACATCAAGCCTCAAACCGTTGATGCAGCTTCAGCTGCTCTAGTTCTATTTTGATTAGCGTTTGAGCAGCAATCCTGCGAGAAAAACCTGCCAACTGGATAGGTACAAAACCTTAAGGACACGTTCTATACATTATCATCGTTTGATTCAAAGATAATTGCTTCGTAAATATGATAGAATATATGTGTTACAGAGAAATACAAATGTATATAGCGATCTAGGCTGGTAAGGATAATAATTCAGCAATAGTATATATGTAATGAGAATGGGAGATAGGTGCTGTAGGATTAGCTTACAAGGTACAACAAGGGCCTGGGGGTAAATTACCAATTTCAATTGAAGGGAAATCTTTTGTTACTGGTCAAGGATAATCCGTGGTCAGTGAGCTATTTTAGTACTTGTTGTGGGTAGTTCGCAAGTGAGTTTAAATCTTGTAGAACAATGTGTGTTGGATGTTTGTGAGAGATGGTTGTGTGAATCGGCATATCTGGCAGCTTGGTCAGAGAGAGAGGGAGAAATACATAAAATCTCATTGGATTATTTCATGCTGATGGAAGATGATCAGGTATGTTTAATTAGATAGTAAATATGTACTCTGTATTGTATACGCGTGGAATATTGTGCGTCGCATGGAATTTAGTAG
>JAQRGA010000735.1:0-10695 GCA_029237695.1 Conchocele bisecta | reverse complement strand
ATGCATTGAAGATGTAGTCGATATGTCGAGTTTCTATGAGCTCAGTAAACATGTATAACACATAGAGGATCTTACGTGATGTATGAGATTTATGAAACGAGCTTACTGATTTCGTAAGAAACCTGCATACCAGTTTGATAACTACATGTATCATATTAAAGGTACATGCCCACTCAGTAGGCATAAACTGTTATTTATAGGAATGAAATAAGTGTATAATTGTGTCACTATTCCACAGGTTCTACAAATTACGAGTGCCCGCTAAATGATACAATGTACATATATAATCCTTTACTAATATGTATTTTACTGATACGGCGACGCGCGGTGGTATCAGGCTGCAAATAAGGCATGCTATTTTTTAATTATTTATACTAATTAAATGCGTCACCTGAAAAAAAATAGTTTCGACAGATTATAAAGTAATGATCATTGCACATCATAATAAATACATATACTAAACAGTAATGTCCGTTAACATTTTAAGAAAACACGGTTAGGGCCCCTCCTATCGGTGTGGTCATTTACGTCCGATATAAAATGTATAATAATGCCAATCACTACGTGGGGTAATGGTGAATGAATGTTCAGTATGCCAGAAAATGTCTATCTGCAGAAAAAAGAAAACTATATGTCTCTCTATATTACAACCTACTGAGTGGGAATGTACCTTTAAATCAACCAAAACTTTTGCTTCTATGTGTTGCATAACCGCAGCAGTATGCCTCGGATAAGTACGGGTCATCTGACCTATCATGTTTACTGTAGAGTACGAATTAGATACTAATGAATTATGATATTAATCCACTTTGTTATGATACTGTGAACTGTGAACACCGGTGTTATGTTATTAATTATGTACGAATTATATAAAACTAACGAATTATGATATTAATCCACTGTGTTATGATACTGTGAACTGTGAACACCGGTGTTATGTTATTAATTATGATTTACATCATATCATGTATCGTATGTACTAGTTATACATAATATATGTATACTCCCGTGCATTTAACTGTATACATAAACATGACAAATACATGTAGTTCTGTTGCAATATACAGTGAAACCTCTCTAAACCGGACAACCTGGGAGGTCCCCAGGGTGTCCGGCTTAGAGAGGTTTCACAGTAAATCAGACATTTGATCATTCTGAGCCATAGTTGTGTGCTATGCGATCACGAACAGACAGTATTACGTGAGATAAATCACCAAGAATCTCATAAAAATAAGATCACAGGCGTTTTCGTGGTGTTTGGTTTAGAAAGGTTCCACTGTACAGTAGCCATCCCGTTTCCTGAGCCTTGCCAGATATGTTTTCCCATTCACGGCACTAACCTACTATTCTCTATCTATTTTCCTTATTTCTGAACCAAAGTATATGTTGTGACCACTCATTATACCCCCGGCAACGTGTTGTGGGGGGTATACTGGAGTCAGGTTGTCCGTCCGTCCGTCCGTCCGTGCGTCCGTGCGTCCGTAAACTTAACATCAGATAAATATTGTTATAACTTCTATTTCCTTCATCTAAAATGCTTGATATTTCACACATGCATTCCTGTAAGGCTCTACTACCATGCTGTGCCAAATTCACGACAGTACAACCCCCGCAGATCCCAAGGTCAAGGTCAAATACTTAGTCCGTAAACTTAACATCAGAGAAATATTGTTATAAACTTATATTTCCTTCATCTAAAATGCTTAATATTTCACACAATGCATTCCTGTAAGGCTCTACTACCATGCTGTGCCAAATCCACGACCGTCCAACCCCCGCAGATCCCAAGGTCAATGTCAAATACTTAGTCTCTTTACAAAAGTTAACATCAGAGAAATATTGTTATAACTTCTATTTCCTTCATCTAAAATGCTTAATATTTCACACATGCATTCTGTAAGGCTCTACTACCATGCTGTGCCAAATCCACGACCATCCAACCCCTGCTGATACCAAGATCAAGGTCAAATACTTAGTCTCTTTACAAAACTTAACATCAGAGAAATATTGTTATAACTTCTATTTCCTTCATCTAAAATGCTTAATATTTCACACATGCATTCCTGTAAGGCTCTACTACCATGCTGTGCCAAATCCACGACCGTCCAACCCCCGCTGATCCTAAGGTCAAGGTCAAATACTTAGTCTCTTTACAAAACTTAACATCAGAGAAATATTGTTCTAACTTCTATTTCCTTCATCTAAAATTCTTAATATTTCACACATGCATTCCTGTAAGGCTCTACTACCATGCTGTGCCAAATCCATGACCGTCCAACCCCCGCTGATCCCAATGTCAAGGTCAAATACTTAGTCTCTTTACAAAACTTAACATCAGAGAAATAAGTTATAACTTCTATTTCCTTCTTTGAAAATTCTTATTATTTCACTTGTGCATTCCTCTAAGGTTGTACTATCATGCTGTGACAAATCTACGACTGTCCAACCCCGCTGATCCAAGGTCAAGGTCACATACTTAGTCTCTTTACAAAACATAACATCAGAGAAATATGTTATACTTCTATTTCTTTCATTGAAAATTCTTAATATTTCATATGCTGTGACAAATCCCGCTGATCTCGAGGTCAACGTCACATACATACCGTATAACCTCGAATTAACGCCCCCACCCCCTCCTAATAAAAGCCCCCCCCCCCCCAAACCCCCCCCCAAATAAAAAATATTTTTTTTTTTTTTACCAATGACCGCCAATTTCAAACACAAATAATCCTTAAATCCTTATTTGTGTTTGAAATTGGCGGTCCTTGGTAAATGTTTAAT
This sequence comes from Conchocele bisecta, assembly GCA_029237695.1. Lineage (NCBI taxonomy): Eukaryota > Metazoa > Mollusca > Bivalvia > Lucinida > Thyasiridae > Conchocele > Conchocele bisecta. The sequence goes on along the minus strand of JAQRGA010000735.1, from coordinate 7,914 downwards.
TTTTTTTTTTTTTTTACTGGCTAATAAACGCCACCCTTTTTGTAAAATGTAACGCCTCCGGGGGCGTTAATTCGGAGGGTTATACGGTTAGTCTCTTTACAAAACATAACATCAGAGATATCGTATATAAAACATATCGTACTAGTATAGTATACGTATAGTATTGGTATAGTACGTATAGTTGACCTGCAGAAAAGCGCTACTGTATGTAATATACACAAAATGTTTTATGTTCATGTACCAAAAACTTGCTCAAGATAGATACATTATATCATTGTTGTTTGTGCTACTGTAATAAAACGTTATATGTATTTAATGTGTGTTTCAATTCAGATCTACCACACACCCTGCCTGTTTTAAAACCATCGTCCATCCGTCCGGCGCATCAATTATATTGATGTTTAGGGGCTTTTTCTTTGATCTTCAAATAATGGAAATACCCCAAAAACCCATGTACCTTTAAAGGTGGTTAATATGTAACTTATTGTGGTTAACTACAGTAACTGCAATATGTGAAATAAGTGGATAAGCAAATTTAAAAATTACGATGCGGTTAACCTATTTATAATGCACTCCTTTACTACTGGCGTAGGAATACATATTGAAATAATTTGCGACCGTTCATCAACGATTATATACCTGTAATGTATGACCATCAGCCAATCAGATTGCGTGATATTTATAGCGTGCATTAGAAAACACTATCAAGGTGCATATTCGTACCGAGACCACCAAATGCATGTCATGAAGACAATAAATGATTGCTCCCTCAAAGTATACTTTGCTAGATAAGTATACTTTGCAATGTTGGTGAAATAGGCTACAGGAGCTACACTGGTTAGAAATCGCATAAGTTCCATTTCTCTAGTTAAGGCCGCATGCAAGTTTTACAAGTAAATATATGAACGTGTTACATTCCAATATCAAGGTGAATGATCACGTGGCTATATAACAACAACAACAGTGGCTGAAAGTGTTGAAATATTGAAAGTATTATTTGACATTTTTTTTCCTTAATATGGAACGGATTTCGATGAAATATGGCGCAACAAACGCGTCTTCATGAGCTGCATTTGGTGGTCCAGGGAGTTTGGCACAGACTAATGTCGTTTTTGCGAAGAATCGTTTTCCGTGTCGGAGACACGGAAATCGATTCTTCGCAAAAACGACAGAAGTTTGGGCGAAAATACAGAGACCACCAAATGCAGCTTAACAAGACGCGTTTGATGCGCCATATTTCATCAAAATCCGTTACGTAATAAGGACACTATAAAAGAATACGTACTTCGAATCGGAGGATTCTGAAAAATTTCATTACTTGTTGTTGTTGTTAGTAACCACGTGATCATACACCTATAATAATCCATAGGTTCTTGAAGAACGGTTTCATTTGTTGTCGTTTTATGGGTTATTGCGGTATATCTGGTGGTTTAGGTGCATTGTTACCACGTCCAATTTACGTCACCTCCCGCGAATTACGCTTATAACAAGAAGTGTTCCTGTGTGGGCATATTGGCAGTATAAAAGCACAGGTTGAAGTAACGTACCAATGTCTATAAATGCATTAAATATACCTAAAAGAATCAATAAGTGGGAAAAAAAAATCATTTAATGTATTTATAGGCCTTGATATGTTACTTCAACCTGCGTATAAAAGGGGTCCGAAATTTCGAAACGGTGAATGTGTAGATAATTGACAATTTATGTCGTATGTCATGATTGAGCATTAGTAGTTGCACACAACTATGTAAATTACCTTACACCAACGAAATCCACCCATATATAACCAGAATTCACCAAAATACCCATATAACACTAACATACTGACCATCTGTTCAAACACCCGTTATATAATCCACTAAAAACCGTAAAGCATATTTCTCGTTGAAAAAGAGTTCTAGGATGTATAGATTCACTACTGACTGCGCTAATCTTGCTCTAATCTTGCCATTAATTGTCAGTTTGTTCATTTCAAAATGATTAAGATTATGCTTGAAATCAATCAGTTTGATTGGCTACAGCTCATGCTCTGACAATCAAATTGCTTGATTGTGAGTTGACATTGCCAATGTGTGTTCGAAACGGTGATAACCTTGCTCAGGTTCGGACAATCAACTTGTATGATTGTGCGTTGATATTGCCAGTGTGTGTTAGAAACGGTGATAACCTCGCTCAGACTCAGACAATCAACTTGCATGATTGTGAGTTTATATTGCCAGTGTGTGTTAGAAACGGTGATAACCTCGCTCAGGCTCGGACAATCAACTTGCTTGTTGTGAGTTAGCATTGTCAGTGTGTGTTCGAAATAACGGTGATAACCTCGCTAAGGCTCGGACAATCAACTTGCTTGTTGTGAGTTAGCATTGCCAGTGTGTGTTCGAAACGGTGATAACCTCGCTCAGGCTCGGACAATCAACTTGCTTGGTTGTGAGTTAGCATTGCCAGTGTGTGTTCGAAACGGTGATAACCTCGCTCAGGCTCGGACAATCAACTTGCTTGGTTGTGAGTTAGCATTGCCAGTGTGTGTTCGAAACGGTGATAGCCTTGCTCAGGCTCGGACAATCAACTTACTTTATTGTGAGTTGGTATTCCTAATGTGTGTTAGAAAAAATTGATAATCTGGGCAAAATTAACGCAGCCGGTGTCGTATATATTACTGGACGATGTACAGCGGAACCTCTCTAAACCGGAAACCCTGGGAGGTCCCCAGGGTGTCCGCCTAGTGAGGTTTCACTGTAAATCAGGCATTTTATCATTCTGAGTCATATGTGTGTGCTACATGTATGCGATCATGAACAGACATTGTCACCTGAGATAAATGACCGAGAAACTCATAAAAAATAACATCACGGGTGTTTTCTTGATGTCCTGTTTAGTGGCGTTCCGTTATAGATGGAATGGACTACAGGGCTCCAGATAAGGAATTAGTAATTGAGTATTTTCACCCCATCATATCTGAAGCGATTGGGTATTTCAATATTTTAATTGGGTTGGGTAAATAAATTCACACTACTGTTTACACATCAACAGACAGCAATTATTGAATAGTTTGCTTCGAAATGAAAACATGTCTTGGCATTTCATTAGAATTGTCTCCTTGGAGACAATTCTAATGAAATACCAAGATGTGTTTTCATAGAAAATAATAAATATATTTGTGCTCTGTTTATCGTTTTCTGTAGCATGATAAAGGTACCACAAATGTGTTATTGCTGTTTGATACTCGCTACTTCTGATTTCAGTTGGGTTTTTGGCAATTTTAATTGGGTATTTACGCAAATAAGCAGGTTATCTGGAACCCTGGATTACATACTAGGCAACTCGTGTCAATAGTTTACAGAATATGGACGATCACGAGTAACCTGCCTTATGGGACATCAAGAACGGTAGAATACAAGGTGTATGATCACGTGGTTACAGCAACAACAACAAGTACTGAAACTTCCATAGCCCTCCGATTCAAAGTACGTAGGAAAGTAACTATTCGATTATTTTGTCCTTATCATGCAACGGATTTTGATGAAATATGTCGCATCAAACGCATCTTGTTAAGTTGCATTTGGTGGTCTCGGTACCTTGGCCCAAACTTCTGTCGTGTTTGCGAAGAATCAAATTCCGTGTCTACTGTCAACGACGTAAGTATGTGCCGAACTACCGGGACCACCATATGCAGCTCATGAAGTCGTGTTTACTACTCTATATTTCATCTAAATCGTTGCCTATTAACCCTTTCAACCCTAAGGAACTGGAATGGACTGTGATATGCTAATGTTCCGACCAATCCAATGGTCACAAAATGATTTTAAGATTCGTCCATTTATGAAAAGGGGGTGTTTTTGTTCTCAAAAATATTAAAATTACTTTCAAAATGTGCAGATCCTGATGAGACGGCTCGTTACGAGCCGGCTCATCTGGATCTGCATTTTTGCATAAACCGCTATAGCGGGATTTCGGGTTCAAAAGGGTTAAGGACAATATCAAATAATACTTACTTTGTAGTGGGCGCACTTTCAACACGTTCAGCTATTGTTGTTGTTGTTGTTGTAACCACGTGATTATGCACCTTGGTCAATATATCCACTACTGTAACATTTATTTATGTAACGAAACGAATATTCAATTTTCTCGTACTTCACAATAGTGTGTTCGAGTCTGGCCGCTATTGCCGACATTTGCGTGTCTTGGTATCGGATAAAGTCGTCACAAGGCCTCGGGAACGTGTTCAGCATTATCCTCGGGTTATCCGTTGTGTTTAGAAGCTTCTCTCTCAGCCATTCTTTCCTACATGAGCGGTAATGATGGATCACAGCCAGATTGTGTGGAATTCTTAGACTGAAATAGTTCAGGAGCCCGTGTCACTAAAGTGCGGACGATAAACATGTGCGTACGACGATTACTATGAATTTCCATCTCAAATGCTAACCAGTTTGTACCTACGGGTTCATGTCATTAACCCTTTGAACCGAAATCCCGCTATAGCGGTTTATACAAAAAGTGCAGATCCAGATGAGCCGGCTCGTAACGAGCCGTCTCATCAGGATCTGCACTTTTTGAAAGTAATTTTAATATTTTTGAGAACAAAAAATATCCCATTTTCATAAATGGACTAGTCTGAAAACCATTTTGTGACGGTTGGGTTGATTGCAAAATGAACATATCAAAATCCATTCCAGTTACTTAGGGGTGAAAGGGTTAAATACATCGCACGCACCATATATTTCACAAAATCGACTTTCGGAACCAATGTTATCGTGGATTTAAATGAAGTTAGTAAGTGTAAACATAAAAATACATTTCGTAACTTGTCGCTGGTCAAAAACACGCGTTTGTCGACTGTGTGTCGCATATGCACGGATCCCCGCTGGGGACATGGATATTTTTATTAATTCGTTCCCACGAAATAACAATTCGTTCCCACGAAATAACAAATCGTTCCCACGGGAACGAATTGTTAATTCGTGGGAAAAAATTGTTATATCATGGGAACGAATTGTTAATTCGAGGGAACGAATTGTTAAATTGAGGGAACGAATTAATTCGAGGGAACGAATTGTTAGATTAAGGGAACGAATTGTTATTTCGTGGGAACGAATTAATAAAAAAAAAGTAAAACTACAGAACAGTATGCACTAAAATGACTGCCAGCAAACTGGGCATAAAATAGCTGGCTTATTTTACTGAATACATTTACTTGTGGCACATAACCAAGGTGCATGATCACGTGGTTACAACAACAACAATGTCGCCCACTCCAAAGTAAGTATTTTTTTATATTTTCCTTAATATGCAACGGATTTTGATGAAATATGGCGCAGCAAACGCGTCTTCATGAGCTGCATTAGGTGGTCCAGGGAGTTTGGCACAGTCTTACATGTTGAATAGTGTACCTAGTTGAGTACCGCCGGGTTTTAAGTTGGAAATGTAATATGTAGGTCCAACATACATGTATTCAGAAACGACCGGATGCCTATTTACACATGTGTAGCATTTTTCTTAATTTAAAAATCACAAAATCAGGAATAACTCCCTTAATACGTCGCATAGAGACTCCGTTTTCGATACCAAGCAATCGATGTAACAGACTTTCGGTGGCGTAATACTATTCAATGACGGTAAATAAATGGAATTGGTAAATTGAGGGAACGAATTGTTATTTCGTGGGAACGAGAATTAACAAAAAAAAATCCATGTCCCCTGCGGGGCTCCGTAGTTTTCAATCGATGTACTATGTACTTCACATGCATGTTACCGTATTAATCCTAAATATTCGGACACAATCTGGACACAGTTTGTTTTCAATTGATGTACGAATCTACAAAACATGTATGTTACCGTATTAACTCATAACATTCGGACACCATTTGCATTGGAAACCCCTTTTAAATAGGGGTTTCCCAAAACAAATTATATCCCAATACATTGTTAGTGTGATTAGACCACGATTGCCATATAAATCCTAACTATTGGCACGCTCACGTTGTGTGGGGGGGGGGGGGAACCATATATTTATATACGTTTCCCCAAATAAATGGTGTCCGAATATTTAGGGTTATAACTGTACTATACATTTGACATCATTTTCAGATATTAAGTAAGGGTTTATAGACCCTGGGGCCCGTTTCACTAAATTTAGGATTGTCTGGAATTTTAATTTGATGAATTTACATTTATTGAGCGCAGCCTATGCTCAATAAATGTAAATCCAATAATTGTTTACAAGAAATTTACAGACTATCATACTTTTGCACTTACTAACATTTTAGTCATACGTAGTTTAGTGAAACGGGCCCCTGAATCTCAATGAAACTTATCCCGTCAACACAGTGCGTATGTGCCGTGAAACACGGTGCCGTGAAACATTTTTGATATCCAGTCAATACTATTTTGGCATTTTACAGCCATTTGTAGGTGTTGACGGGATAAATAGAATAGTAGGTTAGTGCCGTGAATGGGAAAACATATATGGCTCGGCACGGAAACGGGATGTGCTCGGCAGAGCCTCGCCCATCCCGTTTCCTGAGCCTTGCCATATATTTTTTCCCATTCACGGCACTAACCTACTATTCTCTATAATGTGTTCCTTACGTCTTATAACCCCGCATCACACCAGGAGAGTGCGTGTGCCCCGCTCCAAATCGCACACGTGATGGCATATATACAAACTTTGCCCGATCATCTATCGCGAAAGTGCTGTTTCCATAGCGACCGATGTACGTCATGCTTGACGAGTTTGATATTCCCCACGTCGTTACGTGTATCCGGGTATGGAAATGAAGAGCAGCAACCGTGTTGTTCAGATTTGCATTAGATTCCTAAGATAACAGGTAATGGGATCACGTGGTCTATTGTTTACACTGAATTAATGGCGGCGACCATGAGGTCTCGGATAAATCTTATTTTTATCAATACGACTGCGGTTTCTTACTTTTAATCATGTTCCAGCCGTTAACGATACGAGTCCGCCAATACCGCAGCATTACTTATGCAGTTAGTCTGAACATTCTGCAGATAAATTTGAATCGGACGAAAGCGAACGTTGTTTAAACTTGGTCCGAATCAAATGTTTTTGCAGAACTGTCAGTAATGCTGCTAACTTTGGTATTGGCGGACTTGTAGTGTTAACGGCTGGAACATGGGCATCATTAAAAGGAAGAAACCGCAGTCGTATTCATGAAAAATAAGATTCACCTGATAAATCATGTGCACCGCCATTAATCCAGTGTAAACAATAGACCACGTGATCCCATACCCTGAATAAGAGAAGACACGTTTTATTTTGAATTGACAAGACATTATATACATACGTATACTATTGATACCAATACTATACGATTACGATATGTATACGATATTAGTATATACAAATAGGTAAGGGTGGTGGAAGGTGGGTGCAAGCGATGGGTAATTTAACGATCGGGGTTCATCCTTACCGGAATTCCGACTTTAGACCTGGTTTGGCCCTCACATACGTCTTTGGCATTTTGTATGTGACAGTTGGATCTGGTTATACCCCTTATGTGAATATTACGATTATTCGTAATCGTATTTTTATTTTTTTTATTTTTTTTACTAAATGATTTATTTTCAATTTTTAAATACATCATGTATCATGTACATATTGTATAACAAAACATAGTTGAAATCACATGACATGTTACTAGAAAAGAGCATACATAATGTATTTAGAAAGTGAGCTTATTTAAGGAGAGTTTTTTTAAGAAGAGAGTTATAGGAAAGAGAGAAAAATGATAAAGAGGTCTTCCTTCTGTTCTCGTAATTCGTAATACATGTGATGTATAACGTTTATGTCAATAATAAAATATAGTTGACATATAGTGTTAATAATCATGTAATTAACTTTGCTACGCTTGGTACATATTGATCGTCTTTTTATTTTATTAATATTTCGTTTGT
>JAQRGA010000732.1:0-10610 GCA_029237695.1 Conchocele bisecta | reverse complement strand
ACGATGATTCGACCAGCCAATACAATTCGCTGCATGTGTCAACTATGTCGCTACTAGACGTGAAAAGCAGGTACGTGTATTTTTTCTCGTTCACGTCTAGTAGATACGTCATTATGTATGACGTTACGTCATTATGTAAATGACGTAACACGATACTCTTGTCGCTTCAGAAGACAAACTTATGAGGCCACAAATGCATTTTTAGAGACATTTGAACAACTTTGATGTGGTTAATGGGATAAATAGAATATTATTATAGTGTAATGAACGTGAATAAATATCTGACTCGGCTCGAAATCAGGATGTGCTCGGCAAGCCTCGCCCATCCTGATTTCTCAGCCTCGACAGATATTTATTCACGTTCATGACACTATACTAATATTCTCTATATCACACGTGTGTCTTGGAATGGGTGACAGCACGGCATGACAAGGTTTTCATGTGATAAACAAATATCAACTGGAAACTCGTTTGCGATCCTCTATTAGCGGCTCATCGGTTAAGACAACGTACCTTATGACTGTGCTAATTAGCGACTCATTGTATCGTCGCCACATCGCTACGTCGCCATAGTAACATTGGAGGCGACGGAACGCAAGGACGCTAATTTGCGCTAATTTGTGCTCATTTTAGGACCGCATTGACGTTAATTTGCATATCTTCGTGGCGACGGGACGGAGGAACACTGCTGCGTCTATTTGGTTCCACGAAGGGGTGCAAATTAGTCACTGATTTGCACCCTTTGCGAAAATGAATAGACGCTAATTTGCATTTTTTTTTATTCTTCTTGCGACGGAACGAATCGACGATAATTTGCATTAGTTTTGTGGTGACTGAATGAATAGACGATAACTTGCATTCTTGTGTGGCGACGGGACGGATGGACGCTGATTTGCACCCGTTCATGGAGACGGAACGAACATGCGCTAATTTGCACGTTCGTTCGAAGCCAATTGGAGACGGAAGGCAGTGTCCCTAACCAGCCACCATAAAATCATCTTCATCCACCGGAACCGCTATCATTGTGTGTCCCAGTTTCGCAAAATGTGGCTTAATGAATAACCCACCAGCCGTGCCATGCATCGGCATCGTTGTAGGTCAAACGCTCGGACGAGTTTATAATTATATATGCTACATGTATGTGTGGATATCATACCTACTTTAAATCCATCTTTCGCATTGTATTGTATTTTACCACATTTGCCTTATATCAGCATCGTTGTCGGTCAACGACAGGTGAGAATATATAGAGTCCATTCTACGCAGGGGACATGGCTTTTTTTATTAATTCGTTCCCACGAAATAACAATTCGTTCCCTGAATTTAACAACTCGTTCCCGCGAATTAACAATTCGTTCCCACGAAATGACAATTCGAAACCGGGTTTGGTTCTCATGTACATGTACGCCTTTGGCTTTCTTGTATGTGAGAGCTGAATCTGGTTATACCCATTATATGAGTAATATGATTAATCGTAATCCTATTACTTTTAGGGGAAGGGGTCAAGTGACTTCGGTGTGGTATGGAACTGGCACCAGGTCAGGTTATTCTAATTTCAGGGCTGAATATATAGTTTTTCGATGTAAATATTCTGTTCCGATTTCGAGATTGTCCCCCCATTGCAGCAGGTTGAATACGGGATCTAACCCGTTGGCCCGGCCCCAAATGACCATAGGTGTTTTTAGGCCGCTAAACACCAACAAAAAGAAAAATTATTTCCCGAGACATCTGGAAATCCGATAAAGAAACAAGTGCGGAACACTCCTTTCTTTGTCAGATTTACAAATTTCAAGGGAAATAAATTCGGTATTTCAAAATGGCAGTGGAATAAATTTTATATTAGACCAGCTTATAACTTTGTCAAAATTGACAATTTTGACGTTGGCGTATGAATTGTTACTTCGCCGGAAATGACGTCAAACGTAACGTCAGATCCGTCTAGCGAACGTCTGGGAGGAAATATTTCCTTCCAGGAATCGCGGTAAATCACTGGGTAGCATGTATCATTAGATGTTATATGTTGCTATCATTCATGAACTTCACCGATGTTAAATACATACCGACTGTTCCACGTTTTTCTGCCGACTAACTTTTGGCTATCAAACACATTAAATCTAAAAAATATTTAAATTTAAATACTTTTTCATCAATAACAAAAAGAAATCACCCTCCCCAACATTTTTTTGGATGAAATTCAATCAAATATTGATTTTATTGCGAATTATATGGGAATTCAACATGGGGAATAAAAATAGATTATATTTTCAATTATTTTGTATTTGTGGACCGACTTTCAAAATCTATATTTTGTTGTCTTATTTACATCATTTCCAATGTATCTACATGGTTCGGAGCCAATTTCCAAATGTTTTCGTTTTTCGACCTGGTCAGCCTCCTCCTCCTTTGGCCCTGTTAAATTCGTTCTTTTTTCGCAATACAATCAATATTTTATGAAATTTTATCAAATACAAATTTTTGGGGAGGGTTATTTTTTGTTATTGATGAAAAAGTACTTACATTTAAATACTTTTTAGATTTAATATGTTTAATAGCCAAAAGTTCGTCGACAGCAAGCAAAATGTGGAATAGACAGCAGTTTGCATTGCATTGTAATGTAACAATTCGTTCCCACGAATTAACAATTCGTTAATGGTTAATTCGTGGGAACAAATTGTTATATCGTGGGAACGGAATTGTTAAATTGAGGGAACGAATTGTCATTTCGTGGGAACGAATTGTTAAATTGAGGAAACGAATTATTATATCGTGGGGACGAATTGTTATATCGTGGGAACGAATTGTTAATTCGGAGGAACGAATTGTTAAATTGAGGGAACGAATTGTCATTTCGTGGGAACGAATAGTTAATTCGAGGGAAATAATTGTTAAATTGATGGAACGAATTGTCATTTCGTGGGAAGGAATTGTTAAATTTAGAGAACGAATTGTTAAATTGAGGGAACGAATTGTTATTTCGTGGGAACAAACTAATAAATAAAATCCATCTCCCCGTAGTTAGCCATTAGATATTTGAACAATTCACAATGCTTATTACGAACATGTTATTACGTTACCAAGCGATATGCGTTCATTATCCCGTCAAGGCAGTGCGTATGTGCCGTGAAACACGGTGCCGTGAAACATTTTTGATATCCAGTCAATCCTATTTTTGCATTTTACAGCCATTTGTAGGTGTTGACGGGATAAATAGAATAGTAGGTTAGTGCCGTGAATGGGAAAAAATATCTGGCGCGGCAAGGAAACGGGATGTGCTCGGCAGAGCCTCGCCCATCCCGTTTCCTGAGCCTTGCCAGATATTTTTTCCCATTCACGGCACTAACCTACTATTCTCTATCTCTATTTTCCTTATTTCTGAACCAAAGTATATGTTGTGACCACTCATTTGAACCGTCTCGGCGAGACGGTTCAAATGAGTGGTCACAACATATACTTCTGATGAGAAATAAAGAAATTCTTGAGCCTTGCCGGATATTTTTTCCCATTCACGGCACTAACCTACTATTCTCTATTTCTATTGTACAGTGGAACCTCTCTAAACCGGACACCAAGAACACACATGTGATCTTATGTTTCTTGGTCATTTATTTCAGGTGATAATGTCTGTTTGTGATCGCATAGCACCCACCTATGGCTCAGAATGATCAAATGCCTGATTTACAGTGAAACCTCTCTAAGCCGGACACACTGGGGACCTCCCAGGACTGGGGAACTCCCAGGGTGTCCGGTTTAGAGAGGTGTCACTGTTTATTAATTTCCATGGTAACGTAGATCTGTATTTGTGCAGAATGTCCGGTTTGGAGAGATTTCACTGTTGAAATGGGCGTTGTCAATAAAAATGAGCTTAAGCCTTTCAACCCTAAGGAACTGGAATGGACTGTGATATGCTAATGTTCCGACCAATCCAATGGTCACAAAATGATTTTGAGATTCGTCCATTTATGAAAAGGGGGTGTTTTTGTTCTAAGAAATATGAAAATTACTTGCAAAAAGTGCAGATCCTGATGAGTCGTACGAGCCGGCTCATCTGGAACCTGCACTTTTTGCATAAACCGCTATAGCGGGATTTCGGGTTCAAAGGGTTAAGCTCGACTCATTTGCTCGAAAATACGGGTATGGTAGCTAAATCGTTGTCTGTACCACGTTTTGCTGTCGACGATCCTTTGGCTATTAAACACATTAAAGGTACATGCCCACTCAGAAAGCACAAAATGTTCTTTATAGAAATTAAATAAGTGTATACTTGTGTCACTATTCCACCAGTTCTGAAAAGTACGAGTGTCCACTACAGATATAATCATTTAGTAAACATTTTACTGATAAAGTGACGCGCGGTGGTATTCAGGCTATTTTTAAATATGCCAAATGAGGCATGGTATTTTTTAATTATTTATACTAATTAAATAAATGCCATCCACCTGAAAGAAAAAAATAATTTTATTTTCGACAGATTATAATGTTATGATCAATTGCACATCAAAAAATAAAATTACAGGAAGAATAAAACAGTCCGTTAACATTTTAAATTTTGGTTTATTCGTTTTTTTTTCGTTTTTCGTCTCCTGCAGCTGCTTCTGCTCCTTTTTCCCCCATGTTAAAGTCCCCATAGGACAAATCAAATTTTTCGTAAAAAAATCAAAATCCAATTGACAATTTGAAATTATTTCACGAAATAAAAAGAAGGCTATTTTTATTGCATTGTTTTATATAGCCGTAACATTTGGGGCAGGTTTTGTGAATCATACAGTTAGTACACTTGTTATGGTATTTTGCTGTTTATGTATACATGTTGTCATTGAGTTGTGTTTATACATGGGCACCATACGGGCGGAATTCAGGGGGGGGGGGTCGGACCCGGGGGGGGGGGGCTGGTAGGGAATGCCCCCGGACCCCCTAAGCGCAATTCCCTGAGCTCCGCTCGGTCAACTATTTTGCAACTTTTGACTTGACTAAATTATCGAACGAAGCCTTATGCTCGATTCGATAAATATAGTCAAGTAATTGCAAAATAATTACGACCCCCCCCCCCGCCCCCCCCCCCCTAATCCCGAAAAACCTGGGGTCCGCGCCCATGATGACTATGTACGGAAAATGCAGAAAACTCAAAAATAGAAAAAAGTACTAAACCGTTTATACATAATTTTCCTGAGAATTTAATGTGTTTAAATAAGCCCAAAATTTCGCAGGCAGGCAGAAAAACGTGGAAACAGAGGAGTAGTAACAGCGGAGTCCAAAAATTAATGGCATTTTGTCGTGATGTGATAGGCTGTATGTGATGTAATGTGATGTGATGGGCTGTATGTGATGTAATGTGGATGGGCTGTAAATGTGTATGGGCTGTATGTGATGTATGTGGATGTGATGGGCTGTATGTGAATGTATGTGTATGGGCTGTATGTGATGGGCTGTGATGGGTGGCTTATGTGTATGGGCCCCATTCCCGTGAATGGGCTGTATGTGAATGGGGCGTATAAAGTGATTGTAATGTGATGTGATGGGCTTGTATGTGATTGTATGTTGATGTGATGGAGGCTGTAATGTGATGTATGTGATGGGGGCTGTATGTGATGGGCTGTGATGGGGAGCTGTATGTGATGGGGGGTCTTGTGTTATGTATGGTTGATGGGCTGTATTTGTGTTGGGCTGTATTGTGATTGTATGTGATAGGGCTGTACTGTGATGTAATGTGATGGGCTGTATGTGCTGTATGTGATGGGCTGTATGTGTTTGTGAATGGGCTTGTAATTGGGTGGGTGGGCTGTAATGTGAAGGGCTGGGTATGTGATGATGGGCGTGGGGGGGGGGGGCTGTATGTGATGTATAGTGATGGGTCTGTATGTGATGTATTGTGTAACGGGGCTGTAATGTGATGGGCTGTATGTGTAATGTGATGGGGCTGTAATGTGATGGTCTGTATGGTTGTAAAGTTGATGGGCTGTAATGTTGATGGGCTGTATGTAACCTGCGTTCCAATGTATCAAGGCTGTTTTAGCCCGGGTGAGTCCAAATTCGTTATAAAGGTGATGAATGTGAAGGATTCGCCGGCAATGTTCTGATAAGCCCCCGCCCCTTCATCCATATATGGAATTTTGTTAATTATATGTTGTCTCGGCAAACATGTCCCGCTATCAGTTATCTATTAGATCCAGCTGTCGTCACCTATTTAATGTCGCGCAGACGCCTTTATAACTTTTCAAGGGGGCGGGAACTAATTTTTGTCGGAAAAGCCCGATTAGGAACCACTTCACTTCTTTTTATCTTTTCTTCTAGGAATTTCGGAGATGTTTTTCCTTGAAAAATTTTATCAAGAAATTGAAAAAAAAGTGATGGGCTTTCCGTAATTTTTTTTTTTTTTTTTCTTGCGTCTTTGTCATATTTAGTGGCATAAAATGGGAGCTCGTAGTGGTAAAATTGGACCACAGGCGTAATAAACATCATATTGCATTAGTGTAATAAACTATGCTGATCACATGAAAACCTTGTTATGAACGTGCTGTAACCCGCATTTCCCATAAACAAGTGATATGACCACAACATTTTTTTATAATGAGATTTTGTAGTAACTCGTTCAGCACATTGTAATGGCACCTCTCCGGAGGGCTCAGTGCAATAAAATTGTGTGGGAACTCGTTTACATAAATGTCATATCAAATAAAAAGGAAAAACTCGTTTTGAGATCCTAATATAAACTTAGCTTTTTGTTCAGAAAACTACGTTGTGTGGGTCCGGTAAAGCTTCAGTGTATGGTTTATGTGCTTATGCACTTAAATATAATCTAACATTTACACAACAAATTTTGGGTTGATTTTAATATGATATTATTAAACTCCAATTGACTGAATTTCATAAGAAACTCGGCCTAATTAATTCGTAATCTTAATGAAAATCAGTAAACTCGGTTAATAAAGAAATCATGTTAAAATCATCACTCGTGTAAAGAATCCTCTATGTTACAGCCAATGATAAATGGTGACGATATGCGCCCCATGCACTAATGTCGTAAATGTACGATGGAATTGACGATAATTTTGAATATTACAAGTGAACCTCTGTAAATGGTGGACACCCTGGGAGGTTTCCCGGGGTGTCCGGCTTAGATAAGGTTTTATTCACTGTAAATCAGGTGGCCATTTTGGTCATTTCTGAGCAAAATAGTTTGTGTGTTAATACGATCACGAAACATACCTTTTCTCCACCTGTGATAAACATGACCAACTAAAATTCATCTAAAAGTTAGATCACGGCTGTTTTATTGGTGTCAGGGTTTGAGTGGGAGGTTTTTTTTTTCCACTTTTAATTAAAGCAATTATTTGATAAATTTTATCGACGGACAAATCAAATATTAACCCGCATTGAAGTTGTTACAGGTACATTGTAATAGTTAGCCGTTCGCCGGGACCTGCCTCGGGTGTGTGTTTGTTATGCATCTTGTTGCTGACCTAGCAAACGCGCGCGGAGAAACCGACGAGGTATATAAACACCTGCCGGGCGGGTCATACTAGTCCGCCTTGCTCATTGACTCCATTTGTACTAGGAGCAATTAAAGAGGGAAAAACTGACAACTGACGGTTGGGAATTGGATTTATTGCCGATTTATATCCTACAGATCAACTTTCGTTTAACTTAATTTGCATTAGCTGGAAATCACTAAAATAGGTCCCACCGATGTAGTAGTTTAGTTTTTGTTTTGCAAAATACAACAAAAAGAAATTCTTGACAATGAAATTCCATGTCCTTGAGAATTTATCTGCCGTGTTCTGTGCCGTTGTGCTGTTTTCAATCGCCAATTTCAGGTTAAGGTATTTTATCTTCCCGCAATTTGGTAAATTTTTATTTTTCTTGTGTACTGTAGTTTTTTTGTTTTCTGATTGTTTTAAGATTGCCACGATTTCTCGGACATAATGCGTAATATCGCATATATGAAAGATCACACATGTAATTTATGTTAATTAATGGTTTGTACCTTATTAATAATACGAAAATGAAACGGGTTCAGTGCTCCAGATAAGGAATTAGTAATTGAGTATTGTCACTCCATTATAATGAATGCAAATTGGGTATTTCAACAACTTAATTAGGTTAAAATAAAATTCACATAACTTGTTTTACACATTCAAACAGACCCGCAAATTATTGAACAGTTTATTGCTTCGAAAATGTAAAATAACATGTCTTGGTGCATTTCATTATAATTGTCTTCCTTGCGAAAATGTTAAGTCATCGGAAAAATGGTAAAAAAATGTGCTTATAGTGTGGTCTGTTTATTAGTTTTCTGCCAGGTATGATAAAGGTATCCATAAATTTGTTATTGCTTTTTGATACTCCGCTACTTCTGATTTTCAATTGGGTTTTGTAATGCAATTTTAAATAGGTATTTTTAAGCAAATATACGCATCTTATTTTTTCTGGAGCCCTGGGGGTTATTAAACTACCCAAAATAACTGGGTAAATGCTCAAATTGCATGATATTTCATACGGAAAATGTAACAATAACGTTTCGAAAGACCATGTCCAGCCGTGGGTAAATACGTTTGCCGTGGCAACTCGGGAAACCTGTTTTTGAACCCGCGGGACTTAACCGCTTCTTGTGGTTCAAACTGTCCTGTTCCGGTCAACCGGTTTAACCGTTTACCCACGGCCTGAATACATGGTGGTAACCTTATAGTATTTATCACATCTTTGAAATACAATTTTCCGGGTGTTGTTCTGTATATTCAACACAGCTCGTGGTGTAAAGGTTATGTGCATGATGATGTGATTAATAAGTTAGAATCACGTTTTTTTTTTTCCCGCATGTAACGAGGCAAAGTTTGTCGTGGATTAACTTCCTCGTACATGCGGACGAACCACGTGTTGCTATAGTCTGTTTATCACGAAAGCTAGCCCGAAATTTTAACCCGGCCCATATCAAACAATGCAAAAACAATATTTGTTTCGATAATATTAAATTTAAAGCAAAATTTAAGAATGAGCCATTCATTTTCATTTCGTGAAATTATTTGGTCAAAATATTGATTTTATTAATTTCGAAAAATTTCTTTTATCTCTATGGAATTTAATATGGGGTGAAAAAGATTTAGAGGACTTTTGGGTGGGAGGAGTCAAAAAACATTTTTTTTTGGATTGGAAATTGACTGCGAAACCTGGCTGAATAGCTTCGGAAATGATTCTAACTAAGAAAAATAAAAGTTAAAATTTTAAAAAATCGGCTCCAGTAAATTTTCTGAAAATTCTCAAAAATTTCCCCATTTTGTTAAATCCCCATAAGACATCTTCAACCTCCGTGAAGATGTCTATGGGGATTTTAACATGGGCATAAATAATAAACTTTTATGGAAATGGAATGATTGGAGAAAAAATTGTGTTTTATCTGTTTTCCCAACTGTGGATTTATTAATTAATTCATTGCGCCAAAATGTGTGCAATATTTCTTAAGATTAAAGAAGGTCCTCATAATTTGTACAGATAATATGTAAACAATACTGCAACATTTATTTATACTCACCCCGGTCTGATAACCCTTTTAAGCCTCGGTTGCATAAACTTTAATTTTTATTGCTAATATCAGTTTTTCATAATAAGATACCAATGCCAATTAATTAAAGACATTCGTTTGTGGTTTATTTCCAATCTATTTTTAACTTGTTCTTAGACATATACATATAACGTTTTATTTGCACCTGTCACGAATTAGCGGTAGTTTATGCAAAATGGACCGCAAGTAAGGAATTAAGCCAAACCAGCGGTTTGTCCGTTGCCCGACTGATTATTTTAATACCCAGGATAAGCCGGCTGGAGTGGCAAGGGCCAACTTCAATGATTTAATTTATGTTTTGTTCATTTGTGAGTGCTGAGTTCATGGTGTATGCTGAAATTGTATAAAAGGTTTGCTCAACGTTTATAATGAGCCGTCTCTTGTAATTCTTTTTAGAAATGGCAATTGTACATGTACCTATGTTTTAATTATTACTATGTATTTTTATGATGTAACGGTTTGATAAGACGTTAGTCAAAAATTTTAATTCTAATTCACTTTTCATCAATCAATAAGGCCGTTTATATCTCGACAGATCAAATCAGATAATTACAATATTACCCCAGGTACAGACCTCATTTTAATAGACGGCCTGCCAAGGCAATAAAAATGACCTCCAATAAAGTTTGTTTTAATCAGGTAAACCTGCATTACTGTATTGACCGAATACCGTTACTGACTGATAACATTTTTTATTTTTGTTCTCAGGCATTGAACCTTGATACCAAACAATGCGGGTTACAATGAAGTTGAATATTGACGTTCCATTGGTCGGATTGGAACGTCTCGTGACGGTTAGACCGAATGACGTCAGTTGTAATGACGCCAATGGTAAACTAAGTCCGCGCGTTCAAGTACACAGCATTAACGACGTCCATATGTGGTCATTTTTCGAGCATAAAAAGTTACCTTTGAAATAAACTGGAATTTACCGAATACCAGGCTAAGTGTCTTTTGATATCAAGTTTATCAGGTACGGCTCGGAAACGGGATTGAAAATTCCCTCGGCTCGCCGCTCGAAATTCCTACACGTTTCTTAGCCTTGCCTGATAAACTT